>JANAVB010033220.1:10232539-10253907 GCA_029216955.1 Iris pallida
GTGAGGGCTGGGCGTTGTTACGTACACGTGCCCTTATAGCGGGTGCAGGTCGTGATATATATATATATATATATATATATATATATATATATATATATATATATATATATATTCCCTTATATATATAAGGGAAAATTGTCATGCTATTTCTAGAATAATCATTAACTTGGTAATAATAATAATAATAACAATAATAATATTTATTATATATAACAATTATATTATTTATAAAAATAATAATTATTTGACCATAAAATAAATACGAAATAATATATATACCACATGAACATATACAAGCATTAATTTAGAGAATAATCTAAACAAATTAATTAACATCTATATATTATTAATTCTATTTAATGAAATTTATAAATAAAAATCTTTGGATATATCTATAAAGCACTATGTCTGCCTAAAATGAATATATTTAAACATGGGTATATATAGCCTAAATAAATCCCAATTTTCCAAAATATCATTCAATGATAATATTATCATATTTCCATGGTAAATATAATTTAAATAACAAATAATGCATGTATTATATTTAATATACCTTACAGAAATTACTCACTAGATTATAAAAATGAGTTACAATTATATATACACATCTATATCTACATGGACACCATTGGTCGTACTACATGATTACATGGACTTGGGCTCGTTTTGGGTCAATTCGGACTAGTTTGGTAAAACCGAATTTCCTACAAGTCATAATATATATAAATAACTAAAATTGTTTATAGAGGTTAAGTAACAACTTGGCCTGATTTTCCTAGTTAGGATACCGCTATGGATCGACCTTCCCTACCATAGCTAAAACACTAGTCAAAGCACATGACTGCACTATCCGTGCCATGATTTTCAGTCATCTTGTACTCCAAAACTTAACCATGACTAAGGCCTTCTATAATAATTAATTAATTAATTAAATATTTATAAAATTCCAAAAATTATCATTTAATTCAAATAAATAATAAAAATATATTTTCATAATTTCGGGAAGAGGGGTTACACTTATATTATGGCACCAGCATGGAGGGAGCCTAAGGGGGTAGCTATAGCAGGTATTATTTTAGTTGCACCCACTACTGATTTTAAGGCTATAATATTTTCTTTGGTAGTTTTGTAGCCAAGCCTAGAGTAGCCACTTCACCATTACCTAAGAATTTGGATTATTCTTTTGGGGAGAAGTTGAATCCATGCTTAATAGGACTAGGTAAAGAACTAAGATGGATAGAATCCCATAAATGGGAGTATTAGAGAGATTACCATATATTATGAATGATTAGCCGATCATAAGCCTAATTTATGGGGATTTGTTGTTTCTGTTAGCAGTCTAGGGACATGGACTATCATGGTGCATGGTTCACCCATTGTCATTGTTTGAAGGGTTGGGCTATTGTGCTATGTTAGCCTATAAACCAAAGTTGCGACACAGAGTCCCTTAGTCTGAACCTAGCCATAGGATGTATTACTATCTCGACGCAAATAGCATCTATCTTTCTTGTTTAATTTAGTGGTGTCATATTACGATAATGATAGGATATATGCTTAGAATATGTAAATTTAAAACCCATTAGTATTAGCATCCTCTAGAAATCCAATATGACTAGTTTGCTTTATCCTATGAGTTAGTGTAATTTCGAGAAAGAAATTCTTTAAGATGGGTAGGCTGTAAGCCCCCTAGATTTTTAGAGTTATTTTTTGTTTATATTATTTTTATTTAGTATAGTTATTAATAGATATTTTCCCACCACTATTTATAATCATAATATATACTTTTCTGTAGCTTTGATTTTTGGACTACAAGAAATGCCAATCTCTAGAAACTTCCTTCATGAGTTTTGATCTAGATAAGTTTATCTTCAATTTGATATATCATGTCCTACTAAACACAAGTTCTTTTGATTCTATTTTCATCGCACAACTTTGTGGTCAATTTAGGCTAAAAGGTTATCTACCGTAAAACTTGTCGTACTTTTCAACTTAATTTTGGGACTCGACATCGATCCAACCTAAACGACCAAATATATGATTTCAACTTATTTTGAGCCTACTACACATGCCTATGGTGCCCCCACTAAATTGAGTTGCCATATGCTACTTATTTTCAAATGGCACATAAGACCCGTTTCTAGTCATTTCGGTGTTTATTTCTCTTGGAAATAATTTCAGGACTTAACCCTGGCCAACCTAAATTAGTAGGGACTACTCTAGGGTGCCAGATCATGGTAAAACCCTAATAAATTGATTTAAATCAATTTATGAGATGCCATGTGCTCAAATCTGCACTACTTTGACTAAAGTCAAACATCCTATTCATATATGGAAACCCTTTCTACTCCAATTTAAATTGATTGATTGAAATACTAAAAAACTCCAAATCTATCCAAACCAAACTCTATATTTCCATAATTGATTGAGGATCAAAACCCTATATGTACATTACCTCTTGGCAGTCACACCCTGCGCCCGTATGATCGGGTACAAGTTGTGAGCGCGTCCAGCCTATGCTGTTGTTAATATCGGTAGTCAGCCGTCTAGTCCTAGAGAGTCCTCAAGAGATAACGATATCTATTTATTCTCAATCACATGACTAATAAAAGGAAACAATCAACACACACACTGTAGCTTCCCTTCCCGAAAATTTTGAAATATTTTTTAATTATTTCGTTATCAATATTGCTAAGGTTATTACTAGATAATATTATTTTATTATAATAGATAATATTGGATTATTTTAATTAGATTTTAATGGATATTATTACTAGTATTCATATATATATATACATGTAGATATAAGCTTGCTTTTCTACATATAGATAATAGGAGAATTTGTAATTATAATATTTATTTAAAGTATTACAGGTCTTGGTGAGTCTAAGGGTATAAACACCATTATAGATTTATTGCATTGATTATTATTATTAATATTAGTATTATTATGGTTATTATCATTATTATGTTATTGAAGAAATTATCATTAATATTTGTTATATTATTTCCGTCAAATAAATATATTATATATAGAGGAATATGTGTAGGTGTATATATAAATTCTAACTATATATACGGGTATATTTGTATATAAAATACGTATAAGCGTAGGTCCCAGGCCCCATGCATAACCGAACAAGCAGAGCCCATGTGGAGCTCAACCGAGCAAACAACCCTTTGTTGAAATGCTAACCCGTATATATATTTGAATATATAAGGTTAAGCAATAAAGTAAATTAATACTGAGCAAAGCAACCCATCAGCCCAGCCGAACTACCCATTAATACTGAGCAAAGCAACCCATCAGCCCAGCCGAACTACCCTCGCTGAGCAAAACTGAGAACTTAGTTCTCCAAACCCAGAGCACGGCCGACCCTATGAGTTCCCAAATCAACCCACAACAGAGCCCAGGCCTCCCTCCAATTTAGACCATTACATAAACCTAGTAGCAGCTATAAAGCCCCTGATAGCCTCTCTATTTCAATTGACAAAATAGTAGCCGCCGCCACCATCTTCTTCACATCTCGAGCCACCACTCTTTTGTAGCCTCTCTCTCGCGCTCGCAATGGTTGCTGCTTCGACTTCTTCTCAGTCGAGGCCGGCGGCGGCAACCGACGACATTGGCTCGTCCTCTCGGTGGACTCCCTGGCGAGGGAGTCTGACGTCTCCCTCGTCGACTATGTCGGGTAGTAGTGCAATGATGCGTCGTGCACGGCCTTGCCGAAGCGTCCGCGACGAGCAATAGCAGCAAGGTCCTCATTTTCCCCGCACCACCTCGCAAGGCCAGGAAGAGCTCCTCGTCAGCAACCGAATGACCCGCGTGCGCCGGCCACGCGCTCGGCCCCGCATGCGCCTGTGGTCTAGTCGGGCGACACTGTCGCCATACCCCAGAAGTCGTCGATCTCACCCACAGCATCACCATCGCTGGTATCTTGCTTCCTTCGGCCAAAGCTTCGATCGACATCGTCGCTGCTGTAGACGATGCATACTGCAACGCAGCCATCGGCCGAGCCCACGCTCGACTGCTATGCCGACTCGCCTCCGCGAGCCATCCGGAGAAACCATGTAGGATTGAGCAGGGTTGCAAGCTCGCAACTCACCTCCGCACGACCACCCGAGCCATCCCCGTCGCGTAAAGGCCGGCCTTCTTCAGTATCGGCCGAACCAAGCGCCGAGCCACTAGCCTTCACTCCGGTATGGTTCTTTCCTCCCCCCCTCTCTCACTTGCACAATTGCATGACTATATACTTTGCATATTGTACACGTGGGTGGTTAGAAGCCAACCTATTGTAGATGAAAGAGTAGGCAAGAACCAATTTGGCATATGTGTAGTAGCTAAGGAATAAAGGAGTAGTAGTTGCTTAGCCTAAGGCTATGTATATGCCAACACAGTTTCTGTGTGTTTCACCTATTATATGAATAGATTTGTAATAGGAATATATAACTATATATATAAGTTCTTTCAATATTTACCTACTGCATAAATGAACTAGATAAATTATTGTATTATTTTTAAAATAAGTTATATACTTTTTCATAATTAGATGTGATAAATCATATAATTGCAAACTTAAGCCTATATTCACTATAATATCTAGTCATGAGTTTTCTAAAATATACATTTATATTGTGTCATAAGTATTATTTTATATAAATATATATATATTTTTCCTAAGAATATATACGGGTATTTTTGAGCTTAATGATATTTTGAATATATAAGATTGTGATGATTAGATGGGTTAACTACTAAATATAATTTCCAGAATTATAGATATTTCTTAATAGGACTCTAAACGCCTTTCTAAAATAGTTTTCTTAATAGATTTATATATAAGGCTATTTCATAGTAGTTATAAATATTGTTAATGGTTATTAGTCTATATGATGTACCTAAAACATATTAGAGTATCTTTATGGTATTTGACTTAGAAGTTTTATTATAGTCCTTCTAGTTATTTACAAATACGAATTGACTCAACGGACGATTTTATGCACGGCCCGCCGGAATCCAACTTTGGACATACGGTTGGGTTCGTATCGGAAAACTGGATCCGTAGACATGTAGTTTGACGACTTTAGAGACCGTTGACTCTGGTACGCTTTTCGGTGCAAAGCAGGTCCAACGGCGGACATCATTTTTGCCCGAAATTATCGTTTTGTCCCTGTGTCCAGAATTGGACTTAAGGACAGACAAACCTAGCTAATTTGACTATTCTGAGAACGTTGGTACTGTTTATTTCAGCATCTGGAGACTTCTGCATGTGTTGATTGATTGTGGCTCATTGAGTGGTATAGTATTATTAGTTTCTCCAGCTAAGGACCTCAGGCAAGTGCACTTTCTGATTGCTTTCCGATTCATAGTAGTGTTTTCATTTCATGTCTATACATACATCTTGCTGCTTGTTGACACGCTCGTCACACGGAGTAGTCGGGAGGGGAAATATTTAAGTAGACATGTGAACTACCCAGAACTATCCCATGAGTCTATTCTTGAATAATAGCCGCTGCACACGACACGTGCAGTGTGCCGGATTTACCCCCTAATCGTTCACATGTCGAAAAGGATATTTCACACCACCTAGATAGATGTCTTTTATTAGTTTTTCCTTGTTTACTTCACTATCGTGCTATGTCATCAGTTTTCTTACAGCTTTCATATCTCATATGCTATTTTCATGTCTTGTTAATTCTGCTATGTTTTGCATTGTCGTCGGTTTGTGTACTTGTTCCAATCCTGACTGGATAACCAACATTTTTCAGGTTTAGCCGCGATCACTCTTAACACTGGGGAAGGCTTGGGTATGCTGATGACAACCTAGAAATAGAAAGCAATTGTATCAATTTCATTAATTGTATTTCCTTTAATTTTAAATAATGTAAATGTTGTAATAAATTTAGAAATGTGAATGAGCAGCAATGGTGATATTTGAGCATTATTCCTTGTGGGCTTGACAGCGTTCTACCGCCGACTCTGCGGCGTAGGCTGGCTTGGACACGTCTCGTATCCGAAAAGCGGGTGCGGGTCGTGACAAGTTTTTGTGGTGGCCCATGCAGGTCAGTCTTCGCAAAAGATTGCGAACTCGTGATGGTACGTTAGTCGTACTATTGCGAGCCTGCACATAAGAAATGCTCATTCACAAATAGGATTAAAATGATTAGGAGGACAACTAGGATAAGGGTCCCTTATTAATTGACCGTTGGGTAGTTAAGGATGTTAGATAGGCCATACCATTTAGAATTTTTGATTGCTTGCTAGAACCCTATAGGTACACTCTTACTTTGATATGACGATATGACCCCATGTGGATATACTATTCACTTGGTATGTTAGACTTGTCCAGAATTGAGGCATAAAATTTTGATAAACTGCTTAGACTCTCTTTTGTTGTATTAGATATAAATCTTACATCATAAGTTAGAATTGTCTATTTTAAAATTCTCTTTGCTGTAAGGATTTAGTTTATAATTTCTGATTCTGCAATTCGTGTACGAATCACGAAGTAAATTGATTTGAGATTTCCCCCAACCCTAGAAATGCATATAAAATAGAAATTCGAATGTTTGTATTCCTTTCTTCTTTAATTAATTCCTCCATGTTAACTCTATTGTTAGAGACTGACAGGACGAATACCAAGGCTTTATTTTTAGTCAACTTGTTTGAATCTCTAGAAGCTCATAAAATTTTTACGGTTATAGTTAGAGAAATATTAGCTAACACATAAAGTTTAAACAGCAGCGCACTGTCGTCAATTATTTGAGAGTGGAGAATGTGGGTTCACTGCAGCCAACATCGCACTGGCGAGGCACAACCCATAGAAATGAAATCCTTTCAAAGAATTGTAGGTTATAGATCATTGCTAAAACTATGTTCTCGTTGACTTCTTTAGATCGTAGATGCTCTTGTGCCAATATAGAATCTAGAGTCCATAACCCATTAGTCGACCAAGGCCTTAGAAATTAGGTTGACTGTATAGGTAAGAACACCAGGTAAGGATTTAATTTTTCTCAAAACTCAAATTACTTATATCTCTTTTCAAAAATCTCGCGTACTTATATTCTGACTATCTTGACCAACGCTGCTATTACAGTCTAGTTTTGCAAGCTTACTCTTTTATCGAGCTTGATTCAAGGCATATGCTTATTGGGGACGCCCGCTAACATATCGTCTAATCAAAATCAGTGTATTACGGTCTGATCAACCATGATGCATTTGGTTCGCTCTTCATTTAAGTACACTACGTGAAATGAGGTATAGAGGTATCTAGGATCTCATTCGCGATTGCTTTGACAATTCCTCTTGAATTATACATTCGCCTTTGAATCATATAATTGTGTTCAGTGACATCTCCCTTGAACCTTTCATTGTTTTTGTCTTTCATTGATTAGAAAGACGAAAGCTCGTAACTGATAGGTAGAGATATAGTATCCCTATGACTATGATAATCGTATATGCAAGTGTAGCTACCATCGGCCAGTCCTGTGACAGAAACCTTGCCACCATATCCTAGCCTCTAAGGTGGGTAGAAGTCCTCGATGATTCGTAGTTGCGAAATGGCAAGGAGGAAGATATAAATATTTCTGAGAAATTAAAATTCGAGGATATTGTGATAGTAGTGGATTTATTCTTTTTAATTTTTTATGTTTGAATTTTTGGCATGTCTATGAGTTAGAAATTTCGAGGACGAAATTATTTTTAAGGTGGGTAGATTTGTAGCTTCCCTTCCCGAAAATTTTGAAATATTTTTTAATTATTTCGTTATCAATATTGCTAAGGTTATTACTAGATAATATTATTTTATTATAATAGATAATATTGGATTATTTTAATTAGATTTTAATGGATATTATTACTAGTATTCATATATATATACATGTAGATATAAGCTTGCTTTTCTATATATAGATAATAGGAGAATTTGTAATTATAATATTTATTTAAAGTATTACAGGTCTTGGTGAGTCTAAGGGTATAAACACCATTATAGATTTATTGCATTGATTATTATTATTAATATTAGTATTATTATGGTTATTATCATTATTATGTTATTGAAGAAATTATCATTAATATTTGTTATATTATTTCCGTCAAATAAATATATTATATATAGAGGAATATGTGTAGGTGTATATATAAATTCTAACTATATATATGGGTATATTTGTATATAAAATACGTATAAGCGTAGGTCCCAGGCCCCATGCATAACCGAACAAGCAGAGCCCATGTGGAGCTCAACCGAGCAAACAACCCTTTGTTGAAACGCTAACCCGTATATATATTTGAATATATAAGGTTAAGCAATAAAGTAAATTAATACTGAGCAAAGCAACCCATCAGCCTAGCCGAACTACCCTCGCTGAGCAAAACTGAGAACTTAGTTCTCCAAACCCAGAGCACGGCCGGCCCTATGAGTTCCCAAATCAACCCACAACAGAGCCCAGGCCTCCCTCCAATTTAGACCATTACATAAACCTAGTAGCAGCTATAAAGCCCCTGATAGCCTCTCTATTTCAATTGACAAAATAGTAGCCGCCGCCACCATCTTCTTCACATCTCGAGCCACCACTCTTCCGTAGCCTCTCTCTCGCGCTCGCAATGGTTGCTGCTTCGACTTCTTCTCAGTCGAGGCCGGCGGCGGCAACCGACGGCATTGGCTCGTCCTCTCGGTGGACTCCCTGGCGAGGGAGTCTGACGTCTCCCTCGTCGACTATGTCGGGTAGTAGTGCAATGATGCGTCGTGCATGGCCTTGCCGAAGCGTCCGCGACGAGCAATAGCAGCAAGGTCCTCGTTTTCCCCGCACCACCTCGCAAGGCCAGGAAGAGCTCCTCGTCAGCAACCGAATGACCCGCGTGCGCCGGCCATGCGCTCGGCCCCGCATGCGCCTGTGGTCCAGTCGGGCGACAATGTCGCCATACCCCAGAAGTCGTCGATCTCACCCACAGCATCACCATCGCTGGTATCTTGCTCCCTTCGGCCAAAGCTTCGATCGACATCGTCGCTGCGGTAGACGATGCGCACTGCAACGCAGCCATCGGCCGAGCCCACGCTCGACTGCTATGCCGACTCGCCTCCGTGAGCCATCCGGAGAAACCATGTAGGATTGAGCAGGGTTGCAAGCTCGCAACTCACCTCCGCGCGACCACCCGAGCCATCCCCGTCGCGTAAAGGCCGGCCTTCTTCAGTATCGGCCGAACCAAGCGTCGAGCCACTAGCCTTCACTCTGGTATGGTTCTTTCCTCCCCCCCCCTCTCTCACTTGCACAATTGCATGACTATATACTTTGCATATTGTACACGTGGGTGGTTAGAAGCCAACCTACTGTAAATGAAAGAGTAGGCAAGAACCAATTTGGCATATGTGTAGTAGCTAAGGAATAAAGGAGTAGTAGTTGCTTAGCCTAAGGCTATGTATATGCCAACACAGTTTCTGTGTGTTTCACCTATTATATGAATAGATTTGTAATAGGAATATATAACTATATATATAAGTTCTTTCAATATTTACCTACTGCATAAATGAACTAGATAAATTATTGTATTATTTTTAAAATAAGTTATATACTTTTTCATAATTAGATGTGATAAATCATATAATTGCAAACTTAAGCCTATATTCACTATAATATCTAGTCATGAGTTTTCTAAAATATACATTTATATTGTGTCATAAGTATTATTTTATATAAATATATATATATTTTTCCTAAGAATATATACGGGTATTTTTGAGCTTAATGATATTTTGAATATATAAGATTGTGATGATTAGATGGGTTAACTACTAAATATAATTTCCAGAATTATAGATATTTCTTAATATGACTCTAAACGCCTTTCTAAAATAGTTTTCTTAATAGATTTATATATAAGGCTATTTCATAGTAGTTATAAATATTGTTAATGGTTATTAGTCTATATGATGTACCTAAAACATATTAGAGTATCTTTATGGTATTTGACTTAGAAGTTTTATTATAGTCCTTCTAGTTATTTACAAATACGAATTGACTCAACGGACGATTTTATGCACGGCCCGCCGGAATCCAACTTTGGACATACGGTTGGGTTCGTATCGAAAAACTGGATCCGTAGACATGTAGTTTGACGACTTTAGAGACCGTTGACTCTGGCACGCTTTTCGGTACAAAGCAGGTCCAACGGCGGACATCATTTTTGCCCGAAATTATCGTTTTCTCTCTGTGTCCAGAATTAGACTTAAGGACAGACAAACCTAGCTAATTTGACTATTCTGAGAACGTTGGTACTGTTTATTTCAGCATCTGGAGACTTCTGCATGTGTTGATTGATTGTGGCTCATTGATTGGTATAGTATTATTGGTTTCTCCAGCTAAGGACCTCAGGCAAGTGCACTTTCTGATTGCTTTCCGATTCATAGTAGTGTTTTCATTTCATGTCTATACATACATCTTGCTGCTTGTTGACACGCTCGTCACACGGAGTAGTCGGGAGGAAAAATATCTAAGTAGACATGTGAACTACCCAGAACTATCCCATGAGTCTATTCTTGAATAATAGCCGCTGCACACGACACGTGCAGTGTGCCGGATTTACCCCCTAGCCGTTCACATGTCGAAAAGGATATTTCACACCACCTAGATAGATGTCTTTTATTAGTTTTTCCTTGTTTACTTCACTATCGTGCTATGTCATCAGTTTTCTTACAGCTTTCATATCTCATATGCTATTTTCATGTCTTGTTAATTCTGCTATGTTTTGCATTGTCGTCGGTTTGTGTACTTGTTCCAATCCTGACTGGATAACCAACATTTTTCAGGTTTAGCCGCGATCACTCTTAACACTGGGAAAGGCTTGGGTATGCTGATGACAACCTAGAAATAGAAAGCAATTGTATCAATTTCATTAATTGTATTTCCTTTAATTTTAAATAATGTAAATGTTGTAATAAATTTAGAAATGTGAATGAGCAGCAATGGTGATATTTGAGCATTAT
Organism: Iris pallida; assembly: GCA_029216955.1. NCBI lineage: Eukaryota > Viridiplantae > Streptophyta > Magnoliopsida > Asparagales > Iridaceae > Iris > Iris pallida. The sequence goes on from JANAVB010033220.1 coordinate 10,243,522, forward strand.
TCCTTGTGGGCTTGACAGCGTTCTACCGCCGACTCTGCGGCGTAGGCTGGCTTGGACACGTCTCGTATCCGAAAAGCGGGTGCGGGTCGTGACACACACGATCATAATCTACTATATCTCTTTTGAGTACATATACATGATCCATGTCCGGAGACAAATCCGGTAATCCACAACTCATACATCTAGTACATATGATACATCAAAAAGTAATATGTCCTAATCTTCTAGAGTCTTCCAGAACCTTCCACGAGTTGTCATCCAATCCCAGTCGTGTCCTCAAGCCCTAGCCTATATCAACCATCCAATCAGGAAAGGAGCAAAGCAAACCCTCCAAATAAATGTCGTACGATACAAAATAAAACAATAAAATAAATACAGAAAGTAAATGATCCAGATCATGTGACACGAGACAATATCATGCAATGCAATCTGCAACATGAACAACTATGAGAATAACCATGATCAAGGAAAACATAACAATAACCACGTGCAATTGAAATACCGTATTCAGTATGTGGTCGGCTGGGGTAATCCGACACATCCGAAGATGGCTATTAACGATAGAAGTCCGGCACGACATACGTGAGGTGTATGTGTGCTATTTACGATATGTACGATATCAATTGGGTATGACCACATACCTACTTAGCATTTCCCCTTTCCTCCGAGCTATGAGTCGTGATCAGTAAACATGTTACAAGTCATGACTAATATACGATAAACAAGTCACGATTAATGTACGATAAACAAGTCACAAGTTACGATCAATGTTCGATAAACAAGTCACGATCATGACCATGAACAATAAACAGGAAATCACGATCAAGAACTCAATCATGAACAATAATCAGAATCACGTGTCAAAACCGTATTGCAATATGAGACATGATACGATGACAAAAAAACATAGCAATTATAATGTATCGAGAAAACATAAGTAAGGAGTGTACTTGCCTTAAGTCCATGTTGCCCAAAAGTTCCTTTACTCCAACCTAGTAAAATAGGAAAATTCCTATTAAAACATTTATTAATCCAACTTTCTAATCTAATAACCAATATGCCTTCTAATCAAAGCTTATTATCTACAATTTACTTCTATTAGCAACTAATTAAACCAATAAAGTAATTAATACAACTACAAGATACAACTAATCAGGACTCTCTAACCCAAGCCAAACCCATAACATTCCTTTTCTACTATCCCACGTCTGGCCCATTGGCCCACAACATCATATACACTAATAAAACCTTAGTTTCAAAATCCAGTCCAAAAAGGAATTAAAAGACCATAATCATATATTGAGCCCACAAATCCATTTCTTTATTTCAGCCAAATCCAATACTCAAACCTAATTTAGCTAATAGGCCAAGCCAACCCTAATCTCCAACGGTTAGCTATAATTCAAATTGCTCACTATCCCATACAGAGAAATGCTGTACACAGACTCAACTGATACCAAAGCTAAAGCACAGAAAATCTATCATACTTCTGAACACTGGAACAACAGTCGAATGATAGAGCCAGATACCAGTCTTGCATTTCATCCCTACTCGTGTCCGACTACCACTACACAGATACAACGCTGACACGGTTCTTCCCCCAACTCTACTATACACAACACAATCACAGAACCAGATAGGAGAGAAAAAGAGGTTATAACTGAACCAACAGACACCTATATCAATGATATAGCCATCGGATACGCGGTTCCTCGCGTACAGGACTGAATAAGACGTTCTGTCGAACACATTACATGAACAACCAGAAAGAAAAAAATTGATATCAATTACGGACCATTCGATTTGAAATTTCCAAGGAACAGAGACTAGAACAGATAATTGGTTTAGAGGAAATTACCAGTAAAGACTTGACCGAAGGATCACCGGAGGAGGAATGCTCGTCGTCGACGAACTTCACCACCGCAACTCACGGGACAACACGGCTAGGTCCACGGAATGGATGACCTCGTCAGCGATGACTCATCGCCAAGCTGCGAAAAGGACACTGCGACACTGTCATCAACCCACGACAGCCGTCATGCCATGGCCACAAGCTCCGCGAAGAGCGGATGAGGAAGAAGAAGAACCAGTGAGCAAATCGACAGGGCTTCGCCAGGAATATGAGTGAATGGAAGACTGATCGACATAGGCTCTATTTATAGGCGGCGAGGGGGTCATCGGCCGTTATTGATCGACGGCTAGGATCGATTCGAACTAAGTCGGTGGCGGTGAACGGGTGAGATGAGTCGGCTAGGTCAGTGGCATGGAACCCTCGGGAAGCCTCGAGAAGATCGAGAACGGTTACGCCGCTGCATCGAGCCGAATGGGCGAGGCTCTGTTCTCGTCGGAGAAGAAAAAGGAATGAGTACAGATCTGAAATAGATCTGAGAAGAAAGTAATATAAGCTTAGCGGGTCGGGTAGTTAAGCGGGTCAGTTAGCTGCTAACGGGTTTGAGGAGACCCGTTGTCTATGGTAGGCTATGGCTGAACCAAGCAGGAAATTTTGATTAAAAGAGTCTTTGTTTCCAAAGACTGTAGGCTGGCTTACCCATGGACTGAGGAAGAATAGCAAAAATTAGAAATGAATCATGGACTTGGTTCATAGAGGTTGGCTCTAATATGGGTTATGATATATATAGAAGGCTTGCTAATACATATTACCAATATGGTTTGGCTAACCAAAATAAATGCAAGAACTAATTGAATAATGTTCAATGAATAATTAATATAATATAGCTAATAAATAATAATCATAAAATGATGCAATTATTCTAAGATAAGGTATGGAAAGTGTATAAATAATCATAATATATTTAATAGAAAAATATAGAATTAATAGATAACCAAAATATATGGTAGACTAAAATGACCAAATCTCTGAAATTAGAAAAGTGGAGTTACATTGGTCGTCCACTTTTTTCTCTCTATCATCAAATCCGACCCCTCTCTCTACTTGGCCGCAAACCACAAACCCCAAGGCCGACCACTTTATCACCCTAATTCTCCGACTTCCAAGCCTTCCACCACCACTCCCACACCCCTCTCTACTTCCTCTTCCATCCTAGCATCTCTCGGAGAACAACGTTGTCTTCGAAGAGAGATATCCAAGCCTTCGAAAATACCAAAAACTCGCCGTTCCACTCTGAAATTTAGCAGCAGGTTAGCGACTTGTAAAATAGGTTTAAAATAGTTTTTCTCATCTATTTTGTCTTAAACCAAGTTTAATGGATATCTCTATATGTATTCTTTCATGTACAATCGCTAACTCACACCGTTTCACTTCGTTTGGCTGTGGCGTCCATTACACCGAAACGTGTCCAGAATTGACGAATTTTGGTACAGAGACTTTTCTGACGACTTTGAACCCGTTTGATCTCAAATAAAATCTTGGTAAGATCTCTAACATCTATATATACCATATAGAATCATTGTTTGTGAATATCTGCAAGAATTTCATGTTGGTATCTTACACTTTGCTTATATCAAATTTCGGACACCGAAACACCGCTAAAAAACCCATCTTTTGATTCCAAACTTTCGTAGAATTTAAATATGATATAAATCTAATAAATTTAGATGAAATATCATATTTAACCCTAATTATTTTGATTTATTCCATAATAAATTTTTTCCCATATTTTTTCATGAAAGTGGCATGTTGTGTTGATACTTTAATATATCGATTTAGCGTATTTTTTCTTCTAAAACGATATTTACATAAAATATATTCAGAATTTATTATGATAATTTCCAGAAATTAAAAGTATATATTTTTAGTATATAAATATTATATATGGGTTGCCATACATAGATTATCGTATCTGTAAATAATATAGACTCGCTAACTATTTATGACTAGTCTAGTCTAAATAATGTAAGTATATATATATGGTAAGTATCATGGAAATATTTATTTAGTTTATTTATATTTTCTAGGAGTTCATGATCACTTGTCAACGGAGGTTGAACCCGGACCGATACTCTATTCTTTTACCGACAGGCAAGATACCTTGCTACTTTTTTTTGTACTATTTAAATACATGGTTTATTATTGTGCTAGAAGTAGATGTGTTAGTAGAGTGTGTTCAAGTATGACTTGGGTGCCATCGATGTGGTAATCGATGTTCATGTGTGTGTGTTTGCCTTACGTGTATATGAGACATATCCGGATTATGTGAAGATGTTTCTAATAACTTCTATGCCTTGTCATGTTTCATAAACGACAAAGTGAGTGAAATTACATGGTATTGGCATGGACTTACTTACTTGACTGATCATCAGTGCGAGCGGTTCATATATGGATTAGATCGAGTCTAGGCGACTTGCATAGAGATGTGCATTGCTCGAGTCATGGATGTGATTCGTGTAGGACATAGGAGGGGAAGAATATTAGTAGGCGTATGGGACAAACAATTGCATATCAGCCACAGTGTGCCATGTTATAGGCTATTATTGGATATATCCGACAATGGCCACGGAGTAGTATCTTGTACGGTCAGGAAAGTATGCTAGTATATATTTCAACATTGGTTGACGCTAATGCTACACCCTTACCGTCCCAAAGTCATCTTCGACATGCATACATGTAGATGGATAGTTTACCCAATTTGCTTCTTGTATTTATTTTAGTTCATATTGTAGCTTGTTATTTTGTATCTTGTTACGTCCCTCTGAGGACCTGGTTCTTTCCCTGATCCGGATGAGCACCTTTATTCTACAGTTTACGGACCAGGTATCGAGCCCAGATTTCTTATAGAGGACATAGAGGTTGTGCCCGAGTAGTTTCCCTGATCTAGGGGTTGATAGTTGATTAGAGTCATGGATATTTTATCTAGCTAGCTATGTCCTGACTATTTTTCTATTTTAGTACTTTATTATTCTAGCATTGTATTTTATTTTCATGGATATATTTCTACCGGATTTGGTTATTTCAGACAGATCTTGTATTTGGATATTCAGACTTATTTCTATATTCAGTCAGACTTTATTATATATTTTTCTATGTCGTTGTTGCTATTTTGTGGAAGATATTATAGTGTTATATTATTGCTGTGGAGATATTAGATTACTTGTGACAACTATATTGAAGTTATAGGATTCATCGTACTAGGATTAGGATAAGTCCATTAAATTAGAAATACTTATTCTAGCCGTACAACTGGCATGCTCATGTCTTGGGTTCTTAATGTAGGAACCCTAGAGGGGGGTGAATAGGGTCAAGCTAGCTAATCAAGCACTTAGCACACACTAATGGGCAATTTAAAAATATAAGTGCAAGAGAAGAAGCAATAACAATACCGACACACGATATATCCTGGTATCCTCCCAAGAGGTACTCCAGTCCCGGAACTCTCTCCAGCTTTAATCTACTATTTGAGCAATAGTTACACACGAGTTTGGATCCGAAGAACTCGCTATCTTCTTACACGAGAGCTTTAATCCGAAGGCCTCTCTGACTTCAACCGAGAGTTTGGATACGAAGACTCCCCAACTTCAATCGAGAGTTTGGATACGAAGACTCTCCAACTTCAACCGAGAGTTTGGATACGAAGACTCCCCAACTTCAACCTTTCACAATAGGTTTTGATCTCCTTATACAATAAGATGAAGATCTCACTTTTCAACTAAATAACTCTAACACAATTTGTGGATGGCAAATGAAAGCTTTGTAGAGTTGTTTATGGATAGGCTTTGGTGGTTTAGAAAATTTTAGGCTCAAAGCATCAACCTTGAATGAAGGGGTTCAAGGCTATTTATAACCAAAGTATTGAAAAGAGCTCAAGGCAACTTTTCAGTCCACGAACCGGTATACCGTCGGTATGATCCGGCATACCGGCGGTATACCGGTCTGGGATTGCAACGGCTAGAAATATAGCCGTTAGGATCATTAATGGCTGGAAATTCGACCGTTGGAATTTCAACGTTTCGGAAGCGGTATACCGTCGGTATGGACCGGTATGTCGTCGATATGCCGGTTTTGTAAACAGAAACTTTCTGTGAACAAAAATCGGTATACCGTCGGTATACACCGGTATACCGTCGGTATGCCGTTTTCCACCAAAAATGATCATGGGCTTATTTCTGCCCTATCTTTCGATTTTGCCATCCATTTCTTGTGTTTACAATAATTCCTAAGACTCATTACAGACTCCAGATAAACTTAGGCAGGTGCAGGCTTCTTCAGAGTCTTGAAATGATGATGGCATGGCTTGGCTTCTTCCTTTGATAGGTGCTGGCTTTTTTTCTTGGCGGCAGCTGTCCAAAGATATCCAGTTTGTAAAAACTGAATACCTTTCGGGGGCTTCGCCCCCGTACCCCCGACGAGGGGCGCTGCCCCCTCGACCCCCCGGTGCGTGGCTCCAGAGATGTCGTCGGGTGGTTCAGAAAAATCTTGTGGGATCCATCGTCTTTGGTCCACCATGATTTTTTCATTGCATATGTCCACATTGATCTTGCTTATTGCTTTTCTGTATGTACATGTTAGACGAACAAAGCAATATACATAGTAGCAAGTATGATAAGTTTAATGCACATCAGGACAATGCTGAGTTTAAGTATAATTGCTAAGGTGATAGCATAAATGTTAGTGATATCATAATGATTAAACTTAATTGAATGACCACAATAAAAAACATAGTTTTGATTTTGGCAACCCGATTAAATTTAAGATAGATAAGCTCATATCACTAATATGTAAACCAATAGGCACATATCACCAAAGGTATAAGTATAAGTAGAAATGCTATAGCGATAGTATGAAGATTAGTGATAATGAAATGCTAAACTTAACATATTAACCATATTCAAAAATATGATACCATCATTGGGCCAACACTTAAGTTTTTTGGAACTGGGGTGTGATAGCACTAGCCGTGGGCTATCGCCGACTGTGACGAATCGCACCCGGATGTTCGGGCACGAGTGCGTGGGTATGTCCAATCTACATCACAGTATCGGTGGTAGAACGTTGTCTAAATATTAATATATATCATCTCAATAATACAAGTCCGACAATATCAATATGTACTCAAAATATAGCATGCTCGGGGTAGAAATGAATAAAAAAATATAACTCTAAAATAATATCAATAAATCATCCAAAGTTACCAGTTTAATCCACAAATATTTATACAAGTCAAGTAATGATCCGACGACAAATCTTGTCAACTATTTAATGCCCCGCTCCGAGCGAGACATTTGGTTGGCTTGTTGGATGCGATCAAAATATTGGACCGTAACTTGTGTTAGAAATCAAGAGATTTGAGACCGATGCAGTCTTCTTAGCTGGCCAGATTGGGATGAGTTATGGAGCATGGCTCGCTGGTGGAGCTAAGTCAAGTGGGGAATATCGTGCTCTATGTCAATCAATCTCTGGAGGACCCGTTGAGCATATATGTGATCAAAATAGTAAGGCCCTTTTATGTAAGTGAATGGAATTGTCCCTTCTTTTCTACTCCTTCATGCTTAATAAAATGGAGTATTTGTGTTGCTAATGTATGCCCCTAAATGTCCCATGCTTTAGTTGCTGAAATATTTGAGATGCTAATATTGAATACTGTTGAGTGATAAACTATTGAACATTAAACTGCTAATATAAATTGATGCCTGGAAATGAATTGATAATATTGTTACTTATGTCTAATGCTTCTAAAATGAATGAGACACTGAATAATACAATTCTATGTGAATGATACATGAGAAATGCACTGGCTATGCTATTGACATAAGGATATGAATAATAAATGCCCCTATAAAATGACTGGAATGGTGCATGTCCCTTTGAGAACTGAATACTGTGATAATGTTGTAATATGATGAATTGATGCGATATGAAATGATGAGGCTTGGGATCGATGAGATCACCAAATGGAATGATGATGGTAATAATGAAGATGATAAGTCATTGAATACGACTTGGAACGAGAATATTATGGCTTAGAACAATGAACGATAATTGAGATTGGTTGGATGCAAATTCTGTGTGGCTATTACAATTTGCTTGCTAATCTGAAAAGTATTGGAAATGTTGTCGGTGACTCGGATGAATGTTGGAAACCTATATTTTTGGACCCAAATGATAGAATCCGTAACATATGAGTTCATGCTTGATGAGATGGATAGTCGTTGAATATGTGCATTTATGCTCGAGGATTAAATTGTATCACAAAAATAACAAGTAGTGACTCTAAATACTCGTGCTGTGTAAAGAATGGTTAAGTGATATATGAAATTGTCGGATTGGATTGGATTACTAAATCCTTGCGGTATGAATTTTATGAATATTCGTACAAGATTTTGATGGCTAGAAAAGGAATGGGATTGAGTATTAGTTGGACAATATAGGTAGATGGTGTGACGGTATGGATGGTAGTTGATTGGAATATAGATTGTTGGGTTATGACTTAGTTATATGATTTTGTCATACAAACCAAATAATATGATTGTTGATATTGCAGATCAGCAACATGGTTATATGATCATTAGATGGTGCATATAGAACTGTGTAAGATTACTGAATTTGAGATATTATATATAAATTGTTTTATTAGACAATGATGATGCGATACAAATGAGTTGACAGTTAATGTGATTCGATAATTTTATTGAGACTCTATCGGAATGAATATGGATACAACAAAGTAAGGAATCGATTTATAGAATTTGGAGTAGAGATTCTTAAATGAAACGGATCGTTGGAAAATTTACATGATGGATTTGATTACTGGAAAATTGTACGTCGAATTGGAATTTAGACCGTAATGTTGCTAGATAGATCTTATCGGTTTTTGGGTAAGTCTAAAGTGAGCCTCTATGGGAGTTAATTCCTTGAGGATGACCATAGATAGACTTGGTCCTAGAAATCGTGGGTTGCATAACCAATTGTCGACATAGCGGGCAATGGTGATTAGTTGTTCAGATTAAGTATATACCCATAGGTTTGGGTAGAGTTCCTTGGAACTTTCGGTTGATTGTTGACCCTAAGAGTAAGAAATTTGTATGTTCGCAAGTAGCCGTCTACTCAAGGGGAGTCACCTATATGATTAGGTTTAGCTGTCGGTGTAGCTAGCCTTAGAGACTTGACCGAATAAGAGGGTGACCATTGGAGACCCATATGATCACTCTTTTGGTATTGAACGAGAGATGGTGATGAATATGACCTAAGGGAGTATATGCTTCAGCATGAGCCTCAGAGAAGTTTAACAATTGATAAGTGCTGTGTTGGCCTTAAGCGGGAACTAAATTGTGGGGTGAGACTTGAGTTGTATGTATCGAGAAGTGAATTATTCTATAAGATGGAATTGACCGCTCATAACAATAATATTGGATCGTTATCTAAAGTCAGTTAGCTAGATCAACATGGAATACTTTATATCGAATTTAAAATATGGACTGTTGCTCAGAAGTTTGATTGTTAATTTCATAGTCAGAAAGGAGAAATGAAATAATGAATTGCCTCGGTGGAAAATATTGTTGGATTCAGAAAGTTATTTAACAATTAGAAATTGTAGGATCATTCATGATACTCAATATGAATCGAAATCAAGTAACAATTGGTTGCGCATTCATAATTTGAGTGGATGACAGATGAATGGATTGAAACATTGCGATAAGATGTTGAAATACGTAAAGAAGATCTAAAGGTTGGCATTGAGATTGGAAGGAATAAAATTTCATGTTGATTGTAGTATGGTCGGCTTCAAGTTAGACCCTCGGCTCGAATATTAGAAATATTATGCTCGGATTAGTAACTTATCTGAGTAGTCCTTGATATTAAGTGTTTGTGGCTTGAAAGATAAGAGATTATGGCAAATGAACGAAGTAATATGTCAATTGAAAGGATGCTAAGTCGAATTTAGGGAAAAAATTTACACCTGTAGTTTATCAAATTGCACTAACACGGACGTGTTCATATAAATATATCTTGGTGACGCCAAAAATATGTGTATGAATCCAACGAAGTGATAGGCTGCACCAAGATAGAACTGTAGGAGAATGTTGTGAATAAATAAGAAGTACAGTATTTTGGAAAAAGAAAGATAAGTTGAATCATTAATAAATTAAGTGGTATAGTTGGATAACAATCTCGAGATGGTCAAGTGAGCTGATATGGATATTGAAAAGAAGTTGAATGAGTAACTTGTTGTGACCAAGTGTAAACCCCCAAATTTTTAAATTTTTATTTATATTTTCCTTTTCCTATTGCATTTTTAAAAGAGGTTTAGTTATATATATATATGAATATATTTTGCACTAGGTTTCTTATCATCATTTGTGTACATATTGAGTTCATATAAATAAATAAAAATAAATAAATAAATAATAAATAAATAAATAAATAATAAATAAATAAATAAATAAATAAAATATTATATATTTTATATATAT
>JANAVB010033220.1:10333319-10518319 GCA_029216955.1 Iris pallida
ATATTATATATATATATATATATTATATATATATTAAATAATATAATATATATATTTATATAATATATATATATATATATATATATATATATATATATATATATAAAATATTATATATAAAATATGTAAAATATATATTATATATATATATATATATATATATATATATATATATATATATATATATATATTATATATATATATATATATATATATAGAGTAGGTAATTCAACACCTTAGGATAATAGGTAAATCCCTATATTTTGGCTAATAGGTGATAGCCTATCCTTAGTTTAGGGAAATTCCCATAACCCATCTCTCAACCTATGACAACTCCTAATATCCTTTCAAAAGAACTCATTGGCCTAAGGCCGCAGGAAACCAAATTAGCCCTGTCCCACTTTAATGCCTAACCCCAACCTTAACCCTAGGCTAAATGGCCGAGCCATCTACCTAGAAGGGAATACCCTCTACAGCTAATGCTGCTAATGCCCCTGTTTCATTGCAAGTGTATATGCCAATGCAAACAAGGTAAGGCATGCTGTAGAAGCCTAAAAGTATAATCATCATTATATGCTACTCATAAATGGCGCCAGGGACAAATCATTAAGTGGCGCTGGCCATCAGATGGCACACGACATCAGTTGGTGCTGGATGTAGGTGGCGCTGGCCAACACATGGCAAGCTTCCTCGAGAGGCTGAAACAATTTTCATAATTACTGACGGCATATTAGTCGAGGAAAATCTATTCGAATCCCGAACACGCAACACTCGAGAAGATTGTGTCAGATTTTGTCATAATGACTGACAACTGTCTCGTGCCATTTGCAGTTGGTATGAGATAATCAAATATTAAGCAGGGTATTTTAAACAGCAAATAGCGCCTGGCGCCATTTAACAGTTGGCGCCATGTGATCAAGTCATCCAGAAGCAGTTAGATGACATGGCGTGCATGCCTCCACCTGTTCGGAGGATGACCCTAGTCATTCCTGAGATGTTTTAGCAGTAGCATCAACACCTACCTGCAGGATTGGTTGATGCTGACCACCTGTTTTCTTTTGTAGAGAGGATTCTAGAGTCCCACCAGCAGCAGCAGCAGTAGCGTCAGACTGCCAACTTCCGACAGGGTATAGACGAGGCTCACCAGCTAGTCCGGACGATAGAGGAGATGGTGACCATCCAGGGGCCAACACAGACACATCTGTTCCATCAGAGGATGCCGGGTATTCAGGAGTTTCAGAAGATACGTCCGAGGGATTTCCTTGGTACAGAGGGCATCCACTATACGGATGACTGGATAAAGCACATTGAGGAAATATTTCGGCTAGCAAAAATACCAGTCCGACTTTAGATAGAGACGGCAGGCAGCCAGATGCAGGACCTGGCCCGTACCTGGTACCAGACAGACCCCCGAGTGGGAACCGAGGGACAGACTTGGGCAGCTTCAAGGAGCTGTTCAAGGAGCAGTTCTTTCCAGATGTAGCACTTGGAGGCATAAAGGCATAGTTTGAGAGCCTGGTTCAGAGGAACCAGACAGTCGAGGAATATGCTAGAGAGTTCTGCCGGCTGGGCAGATTCATTGAGGACCTGAGCGAGAAGACGAAGGCGAGGAAGTTTCGCAGAGGTTTGATTAGAGAGGTTCGGTCATTGACCAAGAGTGACAGGGATGCTTCTTTCGTAGAGATCTTGGCAGGAGCTATGCCAGCAGAGGATGATCTAGGGTTGAAACTGAAGAGAGGTCGGGACTTTCAGAGAGCCAGTAGCAGCGGAGGCCAGGCCAAGTGGCCTCACGTACAGATTTAGCAGATGTAGGCAACAGTAAGAGTACAGCAGGCACAACATCAGCTTAGAGGGCAGGACCACAAGGTGCAGACTTGTGCTTACTACAGGAAGGTAGGGCATGTTTGGGAGTCTTGTAGAAAGAGGCTGAAGGTTTATCTATTTTGTGGGTCTGATGCTCACAAGATGATAGATTGTCCCGTTGCACCTCCTTTTGAGGAAGCTAGGCCACCTGTAGCTCAGCACCAAAGGGGTGGAGATTTTGCGATGGCGGTCGAGGAGACCGACGCTTCAGGTGATATGTTAGCAGGTTTGTCCTTCTTGTTCTTCCTCCCCACCTTCATGTGTTATTTCTATTAGTACCTGCCAGGATATGTTTGTAATATGCTAGATAGCGTAGTTACCCTGTTCGAGACTATGGAATCACGACCAGTAGGACTGTGTTTGCATGTTATCTCTTGACCTTGTTTGATTGGGGGTTTGACCTAGAAGGGGTACGATCATCTTAATTTCGAGGACGAAATTTTTCTAAGGAGGGTAGACTTGTAACACCCATTTTTCAAAATTGAGGATAATTTTAAAATTTTGTAATTATAATAATTTAATAATGTTATTTAAATTATATTATGATTTTTGGTGATTTTTAATTAATTTAAAACTAGTTAAAATGTTAAATTGTGATTTGGATGGTTAACTAGTTAAACCCTAGTTTTGCTAAGCCTAGAGACTAACCATGACGAAGGGAGCCTAGTCATGTGATTAGAATATCATACTACTACTTTTTAGCCTAAGGGTATTTTGGTCATTTTTGACTTATTAATAAAAATGAATTTTATTTAATTAATATTATAATACTAATTGAATTGTTAGAGACTAACCTAGAATCTTAGCCTAATCTAGATTAGCCTTGAGCTTAGAGTCTTGATTAAGGTAACCTAGCAAATGACAAGATTAACAATATCTAGATATTCATATTAGGATATTTATCCTTTAGGATATTTGTGAAAAAGAAAGCCTTAGGACTATAGAACCAATAGGAAGGCTTGGAATTGGGTGGACAAGCCCTAGCCACTGATCTACATGTAAAACCTAACCTAAATTCATCTAATGTCTAGCCATCAAATGCCCCCCCTCTTTAAATAGCAACCTATTAAGGATCTTGCCTCTTTTTATACAATAGAGAAGCCCTAATTGTTCTTCTCCAAATTCTTTCCCCTAATTTCCAAAATAAGTCCAAATTGAGTCTAATCAATTGCATCATCACCCTCTACCATAGTGAAAGCTAGTAGAGGCTTACTAGCTAGGATTTGGAGTGCTTTGGGCAATTGAAGTTCAAGGGGAAAACACTCATTTTCACCTTCAATAGGTAAATACCATGAAACCTATATAAAATCATGTTTTCTTTTCATTGATGCATGCATATAGGTATACCCTAGCTGTAGAGTTAGTTTGGTGCTAGGTAGTGTCCATTTCGTATCCGTATCGGACACGTATCAGTGTCCTTAATAGAGTGTTCGATAAAATATTTGTAAGAAATTAATTTTGTTAATTTTAAAATCTAATTAAACAGAATTGTAGCCTAATATGTGTATAACAATAATCGTATGGACTGAGTTGAATTTCGGGAGTTTTTTGTGTCAAAAATGGACACGCACACACGCGCACAGACCCCGTGTTGTCCCCTACTACCCGAGTGTCACTGTGGACACGACACGACTCGAAACATGGTGCCACTTGGAACAGACGAAGATGCAGTATCTAACACATCACCCCTTGAGTCTCGAGTCACCTCGTGTCGTATTGGACACGTACTTGCACGCGCACGCGATTTGTACAGTACTGTGCAGTGGCAAAATCAACTACTAACAAGCACTTCGTGTCACGTGAGGACACAATGTGGACACGTGTTGCCTAGCCGACCGTGTAGCCCTATAGCTAAGCTACCTAGGTTAGTGTACACGAGGTGTCTTTGGTCCTGTATCGTGTCCAATTACCTGAGGAATGGCCGTACGGGCCTGTGCACAGGCAGGACCCTGAATCCGTATTTTCACTGTGTCTGGATACTTCGTGTCCACTCATATGGACACGAAATGACACCCCTGACACGATCACATGTGGGTGACACCTCTGCACATAAGATTTGGGTTTTCATTGGGTTTTTGGGTTTCGAATCTCTTCTAAACTTCATGTTCTGATACTCGAAGATGAGTTCATATTGAAACAGTTGAAATGTACAGTTAATGCAAACCTGAGATTGGAAAATTGAAATTTAAAACTGTGGATTTGATTTAGTATGAAACTTAGTTAGATTTTGACTTAATCTATACATATGGTTGTATGTTAACTATTATTGAAACTGGAAACCTGAAATGTTGCATAACAGTAAACTGGGTTGGGGGTTTGAAGGAGTGAAAACCTGAGATTTCAAGTGAACTTGTTAACATGAGTCTGCAAATGTTATAACTGAGTTAACATGAAAACTGAAATGGGATTTGAATTTAGAAATGAAAACTGGGTTTGTTGTTGACTGTTAATGTTATTAAAAATCTGAGTTTGGGATTAACTGAAAACCTGAGAATTGATAACTGAGAATTGTTTCGAATATAAACATGAAAACTGAAATGGGATTTGAATTTAGAAATGAAACCTGGGACTAAAATGAAGTGTTAACCTGAAGTTGTTGCATTAACAGTAAACTAAAATTGAGAGTTGGGTTTAAGGTTTGCATATATATGTAAGTTGCTTGTTTAATTTCATTTGGTTGATTGGTTAAATGTTGGGATAAAACTGAAAACAGTTTGCTGTTGAAACCTGAAAACTAACTTAAACCTGTGAATGTTAACCCATATGCCATGTTGTTTTATTAGCCTTTAACTTCAGTCCATAGCCCCTGTACACACACACCAATGTATGAATGAATGCATGTGCCCAAGTATGTATGCAAGTATGAATACATGTATGTATGAATGTAGAATACAATATGTGTATACATGAATGTGATACATGTAATGTGTGTATACATGTATAGTATAATGCAAGAAGAGGAATGCAAATAGTGTATATATATATTATAATGAGTATTGTATAAGTAGGGTTGTATTGGTAATATGGTATATAGGCCTAGAGATAGAGTGTTGACTTAAGTTGACTAGACCTAGAATAGTTTAACCTTGTTGACTAAACCCTAGCTAGTTTGACATAGTTGACTAATATTGATCTAGTTGACCAAACCCTAAGGTTGACCCAGTTTGACTAGATGTTGACTTGGGTTGACCCAGAGTTGACCAAGTTTGACTTTGACCTAAATTGACCTAAAAATCATGTAGATTGCATCGTAATGTTCTATATTATCATTCTGGACATGTCATAACCTGTATTGCTCTATTTAGGACATTGTAACTCCGGTACAGACATCTGATATTATACTACTCTTTTCAGAGTGTTAGACGAGTACATTCTCTGATAGTTCTTTCATTTATTTGTCAATTACTGTCCTTCAGTTTTAGTTAGTTCTATGCGATTCTCTGTTACAACACGTATTGGCTTTTCTGAATTCATGTATACAACACACATACCTTGCTTGTCTGGCCCTACTATTCGAACCACCTATTCGCATCTTTATGTGCTGGTTGGACTTGTATTCGTCTTATGTGTTGGATTATGGATTCATTTGCATTAGACTGGGTTAGAACAATAATTAGAATCACATTCGACTCATACTGTACTGGAATCACATTCGACTCATCTTGTATTAGACTCACATTGGGATTACACTCGACTTATATTGTACTGTCTGGACTTATCATGTTACTCTAGTTCAGCTAGCTTGTTTTACAGTCTTCATTGCCATGCTTCTCCTCTTGTTTAGTTACCTTACTTTCCTTGTACCTTAACTATTTCTCTACATCATTACTCGTATAAACTGCCATGTTTATCAATACAACTATCTATAACTGCTTTATAGTTCTCTATCATTTACTTAGAATTTCTAGATGAGTTGTACTCGTTCCTGTCCTGACTGGACCTGTTGAAAATATTACAGATGATTGCCATGAGGATATTTGCCCTACTTGCCTTGGAGCAGGAGATGGATTAGCTACCTTTGGCCCCGACACTCAGGAGTGATCGGAAGACTAGCTAGTAGAGTTGGTTTAGTTTTCATGTTTTAGAACTTGAATTGTAATAACTTGAGATATGAGTTTGTATTTGAGTTTGTTTGAGATATTATTATTTAGTAGTTTATATTTGTTGTTGTTGTTTAGTCTTTAGTTATAAACTTCTGTGTTATCATATCGTGCTTAGACTGTGATTGAGATTTCATTATATCTATACTTGTCCTCCGTTCGGAGTTGAGATTTGACAAGTATATTATATAATTGTGTGAGTTGTTGATTAGATAGTAACATAGGACATCGTTCTACTGCCGACACTGTGGCGTAGGCTGGATGTACCCACTTCTCGTGCCCCTACACTGGGTGCGGGTCGTGACAGTTAAGTTAACCGTTCGCACGACTGGGTGAATGGCACGCCAAATACAGTGTGCGCCAATCAGGATAACTACTTAATAGTTATCTCTAAACTCTATAAATATAGTTTCAAATCACTTCAAAAGCATCACTAATGATCATAATCTCCTGAGCATTTTCTACAGAACTCTCCAAAGGCTTTCTTCTTCGACATCGCATCGTTAAAGGGATAAAGTGATCTTCTGATCAGATTCCTAGAGTTGTACTTCTCCAAAAATCAAATTGTACTCTTGTACTCTTCTCAGTTTGTAATCGAACTTTTGTTTTTGTAAACTAAATGGTGGCTCTACTGGGGATGAATTTCTTCTCTAACAAAAAAGTGACAACTCAATGCGATGTTGCGTCGGTCGACGCAGAAGACTTTGCTCGTAAAAGTTGAGCAAACTACCTACGAAGCCATGATTGGCGTAGGGGATGCCAAGCATGCCACCACTGTTGCTGCCAAGAATAAGGCATGCGCCATCTGGACTCCCAAGTCCTCCAGTGCACCAATCATAACTTCTACGCCAAACATGGAGAAAAGCTTTATGACCACTTTTTTTTCCTCACCAATTCTAAAATTGGTAGTAGGTGCGCCAATCACTGTCCTGGCGCCTATCAAAGGATAACACCACATGGCTACTCCCTCTTCCTTTCCAGTTCTAAATTCGGTGGAGAGTATGCCAACCACTGCCTCTGCGCAGAACAAAGAAAAGCACCTTATGGCCAATCCTCACTCCTTTCCAGTTCTAAACTTGGTGGAGAAGTTATATATCACTGCCCCTGCGCAGAATAAAGGAAAGTTCCCTATGGCCTCTCCTTATCCTTTCCAAGTCCCGAACTTAGTAGAAAACACATCTGATTATGCCTCTGTGCCAATTAATGCGAGAACGCTTCTGAGTAGAAACTCTACTCGAAGTCCATTTTCTGTTGCTCATCTGCTCTGCGCCAAACGCACTTGAATAAGTTGCACAAGATAATAGGGCCTCCTGCCCACTCCATATGGCCAGAGCCAACCAATCCAGAGCCAAGATCTTCCTACCCTACGCATATCAAAGATAATACAGGGAAAACTGATGGTATCTTAGTCAAACAGCCATATGGTGCATGACTCTGATATGCGTACTTACCTTAATCCGCACAAAATAGCATCAAGTGTTTGCCATTAAAATTCTTTTATTACAAATTTTAATACAAACAGAACAGTGTTATAATATAGGACTTAGACGTAGTCCTAGGAGTACACTTTTGTTTATCTGGGTCCCTTGTGCCGATGGAGTGAGTGGTAATGCGATGACTCCGTTGACGATCTGACGACGGTTATCGGTTCTCTGAAGACTTGGATTGCTCTGGGTGCTGGAGCTTGCTGAGAGGAGGAAGACGTTGAATGTCTGTATCTGCCTCTCTGGTGGTTGTGTGTTGTGTCCGTGTGTAGGTAGGTGTGAAAGAAGAAAATGATCCCTCTATTTATAGTTTTGCAGGCTGGCTGCTCATGCGCGCATGTAGGATACGCCTGTACACGGGGACGTCACGTGTTGATTGCTGATGGAGGCACATGAACGATGCGCCCGGATCGAGGGGTTGAATTCTTCATACTGCTGTTGTAGACCGGCACGTAGCAGAGAAGAAGATCTTTCTGTTACTGAGATCTTGGGTGAGTCGAGTCAAAGGACACGTGTCATCGACCCATGGCTCGGAGATCCCTGATTTGGTGGGGAATGATCTGGTAGGATGCGACTAGGATTTGGCGCATGAGGAGGCTTTGGCACGTAACCTTTAGGAGTCACGAACCATTCGGGATGCATGGCTTTTGAGGCGCATGCGAGGCTTCAGTAATGACTTTACTCCTGTCTTTCGGGATCAGAGAGAAGTCTGAGGCGCATGGCTTTTGAGGCGCATGCAGAGCTTTAATGGTGACTTTTCCTCTGTCTTTAGGGATCAGTGAAAAGTCTGAGGCGCATGGCTTTTGAGGCGCATGCAGATTTGGGCGCATGGCTGCAGAGGCGCATGCGAGTGGTTGGATGGCCACGTGGCAGTAGCCGTCGGAGGAAAGTAATAATAATTCTGACGTTGGCGACGCTTCGTCTTCTGAACTGTTCAGACTTCGGAAGGCGTGCTGCCAACTTTGTCAGTTCAGCATTTAATGTTTGTGACATTCGATGGACAGCTGAGTGGGCGCGTCGGTTGGCGTTCAACTAGGCGTATGTGGACGCATGGGGGGGCGCATCCCTGTGATGTGCTTGGTACTGAAGGGCGCGTCTATGTGATGTGCTTGATATTTGAAGGGCGCGTCTGTGTGATGCGCGGTCTGGCCGGCGCGTCTGCTTCGTGACATGTCTTTAATGGTGCGACTGTTATGATCTTCGAGTGCTTTAAATAACTGTTTTGACTTAGCTGAATTCGAAGCGTCCGGTTCATCCATTTAATACAAATTTATTGCACGAAATTCGGAGAGCCATCCACTTGGTGCATGGGTTTGATTTGCCCGGCCTATAAATAGTGGCATGGAGAGAGTTTGCTTTTCGTTCTCTCACGTTCTTCCAACATGAACTTGTTTACTCGGATGCATTCTGTTGACGAGATGCTCCCGAGGGTGAAGATGCGACGCAATGTCTTCATTGAGGCACTTGAAGGTGACTGTTATATCCAAAAGTCAGAGTCGAGGGCTTCCGAGGTAGGCAGAAGGTGCCTGTTGCATCCAAAGATAGGGATGCTCGAGCCTCGTCTTCGTTGTGCAGGAAGAGCCGCAGATCGGAATGGCGGTGCTGCGGCTTTGGGGGCTCTTTCTTCCTTCAAAATGGGTGTAGCCCATTCTGGTTGTGTTGAAAGCTGATCCTTTAGTCGCGGTTTCGATTACGGTCTTCCTTGGCCTTTGGAGGCTCTTTCGAAGCCTCCCCTGGCCACAGGTTGGCTTGCGGTGCTCTTCTCTTCCTCGGCTAGAGGGTTGATTGCCACCCTCATTCTGCTCAATAAATGCTTCATTAGTCGAAGCATTTCGACGACAGTGAGCCTGGCTGGAAGAGCGGCATATAACTGGGCTGCTGAAGGGATGCACATAACTGGGATGCACATAACTGAGCTGCTGAAAAGGATACGCATAACTGAGCTGCTGAAAGGATGCGCCCTGCGGAGGGCGCATGATAAGATTAGCCTGACTGGGGGCGCATGGTGATTGCTGCGCCTATTTGAGGGCGCATGATGGCTGCTGGCTGTAGACTTAGGATCTTTTCTTTGTAGAAATTCTCCTTTGTACAATCTTTTCTTAGACATATAATAGTCTTTTATATGTAATAAAAAGTCTTCTTTCAATGCCTATTTTTGCTGTTTGTGAAGTACTTTATCCAAGCTCTGGCGTATGTAGTCTGGCGCATGAGCTTTCTGGTTCTGAAATTCCATGCTTCTACAAGACCCCCTTCAAAGTTTTCAAAACTTTTGGACAAGTTTTGGAATACTTTGAATAAGAAGCATGGCGGTCGGAGCGCATGACTGTTGGGGCGCATAGATACTCCGCGCATCAGTGACGGGGCGCATGCTCCGCTCAGTTAATACAAATGATGATGACTCGATAACCAAGGAAGATTAATGATGATCTTTTTGGTTTTATTTACGGTTATCTCTTCACAGAACCCGAGGCGACGGCTGAGGTCACACTTCATCAGTTCACGCGTGCGACCAAGCCTATAAATAGACATAAGATGGAGAGAGAGAGAGTTCTTCTTCTCATTGCTTTTACTTTTTAGAGTTCTTCCTCAAAACCCTAACTTTCTTTTTTCAAGCAATAGCTCCCAAGACTCCTCGTGGCGGTGCTGGACGAGGCAAAGGGAAAGAGCCTGTAGAGGCTGTTGTGACTGATGTTCCCCATCCACCTGTTGAAGTTCGGCCATCGGTGGTTGGTGAGTTTCATCATCCCGTTCTTGCATCATACATACGCCGATGCGCATGGACCTTGAGTCTTGATGATGTACTGAAGTTCGCCGACGCGCATGGGTTTAAACCCTGAAGATGCGCCGTAGCTCTACTGCTGACGCGCATGGGTTTAAGCCCTGAAGATGCGCCGAAGCTCAACTGCTGACGCGCATGGGTTTAAGCCCTGAAGATGCGCCGAAGCTCTACTGCTGACGCACATGGGTTTAAGCCCTGAAGATGCGCCGAATCTCTACTGTTGACGCGCATGGGTTTAAGCCCTGAAGATGCACCGAAGCTGACGCGCATGGGTTTAAGCCCTGAAGATGCACCAAAGCTCTACTGCTGACGCGCATGTGTTAAGCCCTGAAGATGCGCCGAAGCTCTACAGCTGACGCGCATGATCCTGATGCGCTCTTTGGTGAGAAATGTGGCTTAGATTTTTTTGTTGTGCTGAATCTTTGCCTTCTTTGTTTGAACACCAGTATCGATGACTGTCCCTTTCCTGAACGAGGTGCTTCTGGATGCTGTCCTCTGCCAAATGGGAGTAGATTATGATGAGAAGGTGGTAAATCCTGCTCGAGCTGCTATCATGTTAGATCAGCCTCCCGAAAGAATGACTCAAATCCAGGAACAACCGTATAGGTTCCTCAAACGGATGATAGAGCATGGTGTTTTGAAGTCTGCCACATCTGATAAAGTGACCTTCTTGAAGCCTGAGTTCCTGTTTGGGGACCGCCTTACCTCTACTGAAGCAAAGGTGTTGAAGGTCAAGGAAGACTGGTTCTTTACAGCAAGGGAAGTGCACATGACCGTTAAGCAGCTCGAACGCCAATGGCCTCTGACGGCTTTCTGTCGACTTGCTTCCAATAGGAGGATATCTTGGGATCTAACTCCGTCTCAGGGGGAGCGGTAGCAGGTATCCTCAAGATTGACTCTACCTCCAATCAAAGGGATACTTTGACCGCCGTACGGGCTGGGCCTTCTTTCACCTAGCGAACTCTACGCCCTGGGAGCATTTATAGTAATGTTTCCGCCAATACATTTGTCTTTTGCCAATCGCATGCTTTTGATGGAGCGATCGTACCCGAAAGATGAATTTTGGGTAGAGGGTTGGTGTCATTATGTTGCCAAATGGGACAAGCTGACACTCTGGATGTTGTCACGATTTTAAACCGAACTCCAAGAGATGGGGCTGACTGCCGCGATCCGTGCTACTCAGGCAGGTGTTGACATCAAACGACATATGTTCCTCGCGCTCCTGGAGATGTTTGATACCCATACCGGGACCTTCTTCACTCCGGTGGGAGAGTTAGGCCTCGCACTTTATGAAATGCACGAGGTATCAAAGCTCCCTTGGGGATCAGAACCCTATGAGGAGTACTTCCCGACGAACGAGGACTTCCAAGTCCTGGGGGACAAAGCTGAAGAAATGATGGCTGTCTTCAAGGAAGTGGCGAGTCATCATTACTATATACAGAAGAGGGATAAGAGCGGACCGCAGCCTCATGTGACCGCCTGGAGGGATTACGTCTTCAATCAAGACAAGGAGGATCCCTCTCTATTTACCACTCCGCCAGCGCTTTCCCGTAGTGAAGTGCTTTCCGAAATGAGCAGGTTAGGTGAGAAGAATCCCCGAGAGAACGAGGACCAGCAATCGGATGAACGCTCCTACAGCTGTTTCTGGCATCTAACTCATCGAATGTCGTCGAAAGCAGTATTAGCTGCATATCTGATGGTTTGGCTTCGAGATTACGTCTTCTCGGGCGGGTCAGGCTCCGTAGAGAGGGTAACCCGGAACTTAATCCTGCCAGCAGTGAAGTTGGTTTTCGGCCGGCGTTTGGCTCTTCTCCCCGCGATGGTGTGTAACCTGCTACGAGGTTTAAGGGAGTTTGCGGGAAACGTGGTTCATGATCGCGATAGGAATGACAACTTCCCACGTGCCGAACTGCCATTTCACTATCTAATGGGGTGGTTGATTTTACACCATCCAAATGTAATGAGTCCGGGTTCGAAAGAAGACCATAGGGCCGGAGATGCATTCCTTCGTCGTTTTCACCAGAGGAGCTGGTTACATTCTGGCGTCCCTGTTTGCATGAAGGTTTTATCCCGCCTTCAGGGGTGGGAGATCACCAAAGTAGGACCCGTCTTCTCGGGCTTTGAGGCCGGTGAGGATTTGATGGATTCAGGTGAAGATGCCACCACTCTGCCTCCATAGGGATTTCGCTGGTTGTAAAGTATTCGGCCATCTAATCTGGTGTACCGGAACAGGAATCAGTGCTATCTGGAACCATATTTACCGAGCCGCTTTGTACGGTAATTTGGTTATGCGCAGCTGATGTTGGATAATCCCAGTATCACCCTGGGTATGCTGGAAGTTTGTTAGATGGTGCACGAGCTTGGCATTACTACAATGCTGGATGTACCGGAGCTCGCTTTACACTGCCCGTCCAGAATCCGTGGCCGCCCATTCTTTACTCGGCCGCCAAGTTTTACTGTGTTATGGCTGCCGCGCCTCCCGGGTATAATAGGAAGACAAGTCTTGTTGCAGGCACCCCGTTAGCGATGACCGGGCATGTATCGGCTAGGG
Organism: Iris pallida; assembly: GCA_029216955.1. Taxonomy (NCBI): domain Eukaryota; kingdom Viridiplantae; phylum Streptophyta; class Magnoliopsida; order Asparagales; family Iridaceae; genus Iris; species Iris pallida. Next base: position 10,346,097 of record JANAVB010033220.1, read on the forward strand.
CTCGATCGCACCGTCCGCCAGAGGTGGGTCATCAAGGTGCCCCTGCCGCATCCCCAGGGGGTCAGGCCAAACCTTCGGTTGATCAACCGAAACGACGTGCGGGTACAGAGGTTGGCTCTTCTGCGTCAAAATGGCAGAAGAAGACATCGTCACCGACTGTGTCGTCGGACTCGGCATCTGCAGAGGTAAGTATGTCCCACATAATCTGGTTTAGGTTCAACATTCCATGTAACCAATGTTTCCTTTTTGTAGGAGCCGCTAGAAAGGAGGCCCCGTACTCCAAAATCTGGTGGGAGCAGGTCAAAGGAGAGGGCGGGCTCGTCTGAAGTGCGCATCCCGCCGATTATGATGTCTCCCATAGAGGAGAATCCAGAGGATGTTGTTGTCGTGGAGATTCCAGCATCCCCAGATTATGTCAGAAGGGAAGCTGAGGATGCAGCAGCTTCCGAGATGATAAAGGCCGCAGCGGGGGCCTTGGATGCTGAGGGTCCAGAAGACACGAGGCTTCCTGGTGATGAAGTGGGTTGGAGTTCATCGTCTTCAGATGACATTGCTCCAGAGTTGCAAGAGTCTGTTGCGGGGGCCTTGGATGCTGAGGGTCCAGCAGACACGAGGCTTCCTTTTCATGAGATATCCTGCTTATTGATTCAGTTTAGATACTCTTATTATATTCTTTGGAGTCTATTCGGATATATATGCTAGTGGGCTGCAGACCACGACCAATAGTGTTCATTCATGTTTTGTACACTTATTATGGATTTGAGATATAGATTTGTTTTGCCATGATTTGACAGTTTACCATGCTCTTGACAGCGTTTACGTATTCAAATCGGATCGAAGTCCGCTTGGTGCGTAGCTGGCTTGCTCACGCGCTCGCGTCCCAGAAAGCGGGTGCGGGTTGTGACAAGTTTTTTTGGTGGCCCATGCAGGTCAGAGCATATCGTATCGATTACGTAACTGTACTGATACGAGCCTACAACTATGACTAAACCTTAGGAATCTCAATCCACACTGCCTTGAAAATTCTCCTAGAAAATTTCTCTACGTCCTTGAAATTTCATATTTGTTCTCGATTATTCTCCCTTGTTTTCGTACCATTGATTCCCGTCCCTTCATAGTTCGGGGTGACGAATGATCATGCTGCCTAGAATTTATCAAAAATTCTTAAGTTATAGTATAAGATTGCTTGATTATTTAATTTTTGGTTGTTTGATAGATATGGGGGGATTATAGATGCCATACGTCTTAGGTATCTACGGGTGATGATCCTAGCAACTAGATGGACGGTTTTTTAAGTTTTAGTGACCTACCTTTGAGGGCGTAGTAAGACCAAAGGTGGGTAGAAGTCCTCGAGGTTTCGTAGTTACAAAATGGCTAGGAGAAGGATATAAACTATTTTTGAGGAATTAAAAATTAAGGAGATTATGGTTAAGGTAGAATTTCTTTTTGAATTTTAAAGAATAGTTATGAATTAGAATTTTGAGGACGAAATTATTTTTAAGGTGGGTAGATTTGTAACTCCTCTTCCTGGAAAATTTTAAAATATTTTTTGAGCAGAATTGTAGATGATATAACAGGGATCAAAACCCCATTATTAGATTTAATTATAGCTAACTATCCATCGTAAATCATTAAGATACTGAGAAGAAAAACTAGGAAACTATTTTTGAAAACTTAGAAAAACCTTCGATATGACGTGCGTCCCGCCAAACCGGGCGATGTTATCGCGAACCAAAAGCATCGAAAGGTGCGTAATGGCTTCACGGATGTGTGGCTTTGACGGAATTCAAATTGGTTGCGTGTGCGCGACGAATTTGATGCGTATCCGTCAAAATTTACCGTATTGGCCTCTTTGCAAATTTTCAAATTAATTTGTGCACGTTCGTTAGATTGAGACAAAACTTGCGCCAACAGGGCTGTATCATTTTTTTGGTCCTGTATGCCAAGTTTGGTCCGATTCCGAGACAGTTGATCGGATCGCCGTTTTGCGGGCCCTACGATCCGATTCATCAGGCGATTTTATGCACAGCCCATCAAAATCCAAAATTGAACATACCATTGGGTTTGTATCATCAAAACGAATCTGTGGACATGTAGTTTGACGACTTTAGAGACTATTGACTCTGACATGCTTTTCGGTGCAAAGCGGGTTCAACGCCGGACACCATTTTGGTCCGAAATGACCGTTTTGCTCCTGTGTCCAGAATTGGACTTAAGGACAGGCAATCCTAGCTAATTTGACTATTCTAAGAATGTTGGCAATGTCTGTTTCAGCTTTCGAAGACAGTTGTGAGATTTAGACTTTATGGCTTACCAGTTGACGGTATATTGATGGTCCCTCGTGCTACCACCAGGCAAGATGCCTTGCCTCCCTCTACAGTTTATTTTTATGCTTATAGTTTTTTTTGTTTTCATATGTTATCAGCTTATTCTCTAGTTGATGTGAGTTTATCTATATGTTTCCTGTGTTTCATGTTTTACTAGATTATCGTCTTGCTTGTATATCAGCTTCGTGATTAGATAGTGTAGTTACACCAGGCTGCTTCACTTTATAGTTCATGCTGGAGTTGTCCTTACCCGTGTCTTGACATGAGTTGTACCTTGTCTCACCAGTACCTTGCTTGAGTCGTGTCATAGAACGAGTACGTGTAGTTGAACTGCTAAATCTTTATTATCGTTTTCTCAACCAGAGAGTCCACACTCGGGACGAGGGTTGACCATTTGCACCAGAGAGTCCATACATGGGACGAGGGCAATTGTCTTGATCTGTTTACATCCGTGAGTCCACACTCGGGATGAGGATGTTGACTTGTTTATTTGCACCAGAGAGTCCACACTCGGGACGAGGGTGCCTTGCCTTGAACAAACCAGAGAGTCCACACTCAGGACGAGGGTTAGTGATTAGTTCAAACCTGCGAGTCCACTCGGGGCGAGGGTTTGGTATTCCATTGATTTTGTGTTCACTTGTTCATCCAGCAGTTTAGTTACGTGTAGTTGTTCTTGTATTCTAGTTTATAGTCACTTGTCAGTAGGCACTTGTCGATAGTCACTTGTTAGCAGTTTTGGTCGTAGTCTCTTGCCATGTGTATGTCTTGTTCCTTGCTTATATCATGTTTATAGTTTATGCATGATTAAACTGATAGATAGGCATGTTTTTATGTATCTTGCTATGTTCCCTGAGGACATGATGATCTCTTTAGGTTTAGCGATTGCATGGAGTTAGTTAGCAGAGCGGGATGGTAGATGATTGTGATGTATGATTCAGGTATTTGTTAGTGATATTACATTGTTATCCTTTCGTGTTGTATATTCTTTATCATGAGATATCCTGCTCATTGATTCAGTTTTGAGACTCTTATTATATTCTTTGGAGTCTATTCGGACATATATGCTAGTGGGCTGCAGACCACGACCCATAGTGTTTATTCATGTTTTGTACACTTATTGTTGATTTGAGATATAGATTTATTTTACCATGATTTGGCAGTTTACTATGCTCTTGACGGCATTTACGTATTCGAGTCGGGCTGGAGTCCGCTTAGTGCGTAGCTGGCTCGCTCGTGTCCCGAAAAGCGGGTGTGGGTCGTGACATTCTACAACCAATAGTGGTGGTCGTCAGAATAATCGCAAAGGCAAAGAAGCTTTAACCATTAATATGAAAGGCAAAGAAGCTTTAGACGTCAATGTGGGTCAGTCAACACCTACCACGATGGCATCCCCATATAGAGCACCACATCCTAACGTAGAATATTCCTTTGACGAGGATGACATTATGAACATATTTGATTATCTGACCAAAAGCAACAAACATCAACTGCCTGAAGCAAAACGGCCAGACGAAGTAGGTAAGACTGACAATCCCAAGTACTGCATGTATCACAGGTTCTTGGGACATCCAACCAGGATGTGTTACGTACTTAAAGGGAAGATCCAATAACTGATCAACGCCAAGGCAATCACTCTTCAGCAAGATAAGAAGACCGTGACTGCCAATGTCGTCTCTCTACAATTTGGCGACTTTCCTGCTCAACTTATGCATGATGGAGTCGTCTCAATTCTAAAATCTACTATAGAGATCATCAACCTTCTGCCAACACGAAGTGATGATCTTGTACCCCTATCAACCGATAAAGGGGAGATCATGTGGATTTACCCCAGTTTAGTGGCTGACTTTGAATCAAAGACACCTGATTCCTCTACAAAGTCAAGAAAGGCAACCAAGTACAAGTCATGCCATATGACATCACTGGGTGGTCATCTCCCACCTTTGGATGCTACCTTCAACCCAGCGATGACTTCACTTCCTTCTGTCGAAATGGTAGTACCGAAGCCAAAAATCAATTACCGACGAATATTCCATCTATACAGTCAATAGTCTCGTGGATTGATGATAAAGATGGGATATGATCTACAGAAAGCCCCTGGCTTGAATGATGGGAAAGGGTCTCCTATATCTCTTTCCCTACATCTTTAATACAATCAGTCCCGTGTTGGTTTGGGATTCTGGACAGATCCTTCATCTTTCCAAAAGAATTCTTCCAGAAGCAAGACTCAGATGAAGAACTGTAACATGGTTTCCTTTGCCCCAGTTCCAGAAAAAGAAGCCATGACTGGTACTCGATCTGGAAGGCTCTATCTCAGAGACTGTCCAGAGGGACACGAGAATTACATTCACTCCTCTTCCAGTCTCTGATGCACCTCCAGTATCGTCTTCACCTGCTGTCAATGTTCCTTCAGCATCATCGCCTCAAGCGGAACCAGTTCCTCCCAAACCAACAACGGCTGACAAAGGTAAACAGCCAGTTTGCTTTGATAAAATATTGAAGAAAACTCCACCTCTTGGACTTGAAAAACCATATAACTTTGACATATTAGCTCAACTAGCCAATACTCCGACAAGGTTATCGATCTTTGAACTATTGCGTCTCTCAAGGGAAACCCGAGAGACGTTAAGTGAAGCTTTAATGCATGCTGACGCTTGTCTGGCCCATTTTAAGAGATCGGACGAAGATCTAGTGGCACGTTCTCACTGTCACAGCATAATGGACCTGATCCCCAATATCACCTTCACTTAAGATGATATGCTTCTGGAGGACAATCGAGATGACCAACCTCTCTAGTATACGAGGTATGTCGATACCATGAAGGTCGATCGAATTCTAGTCGACCCAGGATCTGTACTCAGTATTATGCCAAAGACTCTATTGGATGTGCTGAAGATCTCAGTTCATAACCTCTCTATAACAATCATAACTATTCTGGGATTCAATTATGGGAAAAGCGAACCATTGGAAAAATTCGCCTAAAAGTCCAAATTGGCAATCTTGGCACGAAGGTTACCTTCTATGTGATTGATAATCATGTCTTCTACAACATCTTATTGGGAAGACCATGGTTGCATGAATATAAGATCATGCCATCCACTCTCCATCAATGCTTCAAGTATGTCGATGGCAACGGAAAAGTACGGAAAGAAGTGGCTGATCTTAATCCCTTTCGAGGCATCGAGGCATATATTACTGACTCCAGAATGTACAAAGAGGAGTTCATGAAAGTCGTGTTGGCCCAGGACACTGAAGAAGACCGGAAAGAAAGTCTGAATGACGTCCTGGTGATTCCGGTCAAAGGACACACTTCTCATCCTTTATCGTCTCAGACGTTGACCATCAATCTCTCTCCTTCTATCAAGCATCTCCTGCTGAAAAGATGGAGCATAGGGAGCTCACCTCTTCTAAGCCCCTTGTTGTAACACCCACTTTTCTAAAATGAGGGTAATTTTGAACTTTTATAATTTTGATTAATCGATAATAAGATTTAACTCATGTTGTGATTTTTGGTAATTTTTTTAATCAATTTAAAACTATTTAAAATGTTGAATTGTGATTTTGATGGTTAACTAGTTAATCCCTAATTTTGCTAAGCTTAGAGACTAACCATGGGGACCTAACCATGTGATTAGAATGACTATTTACAACTTTTTAGGCTAAGGATATTTTGGTCATTTTGTGACTTTTGAATTATTTAGGATTTTGATTAATTGGTGAATTTTAGATTATTTTAATAATATTTAAATTGATGTATTATGATTTTGGTTATTTTTCATATTTTAATATTTTGGGAAAATTTTATTTTTTTAATATTGTTTTTATTGGATTTGTTTAGTCGGATTTGAGTTTCGTCTCGTTCCGGCTTGTATTGTGACCCTGGTAGCTTGAACTCTAGATGGGACCCAATATTAAGTTAAGCATGGCTCACAAGACCCAACCTTAAGTTAGTTAATTAACCTAATTTTTATCATGTTAGAATGGTTATGTTAGAGACTCAAAACTAGATCATTTTGACCCCAAACTTGAACCTAGTCTAGACTTAACCATATGATACTAGAGAGGGGCAATTAGGACATTTTTCATTAGCCCTAATGGACTCTTTATGGCAGCCACCTTTAGGAGAGAATGATTCATTTCATTCATTACAATCTTACCTCTTTTATTTTCCTTTTGTTCTTCCCCAATTTTAGAGAGCCTTCCCATTGATTTGATCTCCAAATCAAATCATTCGTTCACCAAACATTCCCTCAATTATTCCCATTCTCCAAGGGAAGGGTGCTACCAAGGATTGGAAGAGGAGTACAAGGAGGAGTGTCCACTTTGAGGGATCTTCGTATCGGAGCCGTGTCCTAAAGGATTTCATTGGGATTCCACTCCCAATAGGTAAAATCTATCCTCTAAATCGATTTTCTTTGCATATAAATTAGTTTTGAATCCGTTGGATGCATCCTCATGAATGTGTCCCATTTAGATTCAAATTTGAGGCCATTTGGAGCTCTCTTGAGGATTTTAGATATGCGTCTTGTGTCCTACTTGATAGATCCCAAATTAGGACACCCCATACGTATGTATGTATGATAATAGTTTAAATAGATATTTAAATTCAGTTTTATAATGGTTAGAGAGTGGATTTATCTTAGTTAGGATGGTTAGAATGAGTTTCATTTGGATACCTATGTTTATATCCAAGTATCTTGGCCTATATGTGTTCTTTTGTCAAATCCGTCATAATTTTCATCCACGTTTTTATTAACCAAAGCAACTTAGAAATGTCATAACTTTTAGCTTAGAACTCTGATTTATCTCCCATTTTTTTTAAAGAACCGTATCGAAGTTAGCTTTCCAAATATATATTTTAATAAGCCAAATTCTTTCTGTAACTTTCTGTAGAATTATTTGAGTGTCAGCTGTACGAAAGATGAACGTGTTTCGGTATTTTCGCGACTTTGGGAGCTTCCGGACACGAAAATGCGATCCATTTAAAGTTTCGGAAAGCTAACACAAAGGGCTACGACATACTTTAATCCTAGAATTTAGTGAATGCCCAATTGGTACAGTATTGGTTTTAAGTAGAAGAGTGACTATACGATATATGCATTTTGTGTAACCTATGAGCCTATATAGTATGGATATTAAATGAATATAGAGTATGTAATGCATGATATGTTAGATGAATGAAATGATATATATATGATATATATTCTCTTTATATTAATGTATATATATGGTTGAATGCAAGCATGTAAAAATGTAATTAATATAACGCATATAAGCAATGCATGAATGAAAGAATGATATACAATGTATGCATAAAAGTATATAATGAATGCTAGATATGAATGCAAGATATATATGTAATGATAGATATGAATGCATAATGTATAAATATTGTAATGTAATATATAATGATAACATGTATGGTAATGTAGAGTATATGACGCAAGCATGAATGAATGGAGGAAATACATGTATATAGGTAATATAGAATGTAATATATGAATGCAAGCATGCAAGATAATGTATTGTATCCATATATGATGTGTGCATATTTGTATGTCTCTATGTTAATGTATGAAATGATATGAATATACAATGTATGCATATGTATAAAACATGTAGGTAATGCATAGATGCATAAATGAAATGAGTGTTTGCAATATATTAATATAAATACAAGTATCTAATATGCATGAACGTAAGTATAATATAGTACAAGTATACATGTATGTATCATGTAAATGTAATATACATGATATGTATGTATGCATGTATACAAGGTAAGTATGTATGTATGTATTTCTATAAACTGAGTTAACCTATAACCTTTTACACACATGCATTCATACACCCTTTGACATCATGTATCCCATGTCACATACACCTACCGATCACTAAATTTTGGAACATTAACACATATCCTTTCACACACATGCCAAACACACACATACTCACTTACTCTTTTACCTCTCTTTCTCTCTCTCTATATATATATGTATGTGCCTATATATATAGCTTTCCTATATATATCTATGTATATGAATATGTGAATAGTGATGCATATATATATATATATATATATATATATATATATATATATATATATATATATATATATATATATGTGTGTGGGATGTACATATAGGCAGCCTATATGTTATGAGTGTACTACAATATATTAGATATATATATTGTTATGTGTATATGTGTTTGTGGTTTGGCTTAGGCATGATATAGCATATAGCCTAGGGCTCTTAGCCTATGGTGTGTCTGTTAGATTAGTGAGAGTTTAGTTAGACTTGTTAGTCTTGATTAGGCCTAGAATAGACTAGTTAGACTAGTTTAGATTTGTTAGACCTATTTGACCATAGTTGACCTAGTTTGACTTCTTGGTTGACCAGGGTTGACCAAGAGTTGACTTTGGCCTAGTTTGACCTAGACTCATGTAGAATGCATTATAGTGCTTATCTTTACCATTCCGGACTTGTTGTGACTTGTGCTGTTCTGATTAGGAGCCAGACACATCTCCTCGGACAGTATATTTTAGTTGGACACTCAGATAGCAGGCGAGTACATTCTTTGATCATTTCATATCTTGTTTAGGATTATATTTTCTGCTTTAGATTATCTTACATGATGCTGACACGTTGGTAACACGGATTAGTACTATATGGATCCCTTCATTAGATGTTATCCTTCTCGGGAGTATCAGATACTTTTGTCCAGTATGTTTCACTTACATCACGTATCTTATGCTTCTATTATTATGAATCTTCGAGAATTAGCTAGTGACTCATGTACTCACATGATCACCGAGCATTCACGAATCAATTCATGAATCACCCTTTATGGGGAACGTAGTATAATCATGAATCTTAACGTAACTTGAATGGATCTTTGTGTATTGATTGGGGATGGAGGAGTATAAATGAACATGTAAATAAATCCAAGTAGTATAATCATGAATCAATTCCAAGTAGTATAATCATGAATCAGTCCTTAGCCATTCACATGTTTATCCAGTACTCTGAATCACTAGCACTGTCTCTCTTTATATATATCATAGATATTTACTTACAGTCTCTCTTTTACATTATGCTATTTTTTCAGATCCTGTATTTTATTCTCTAGCATGATTACATTTCCTTTCTTGCTATGACTTGTTGAGATGTATTATGCTCGCTCCTGTCCTGACTAGACCTGTTGATAAATTTTACAGATAGCTTGGAGGTTGCCTGCTAGCGTAGAGGAGACACAGTAGAGGTTGTATAGATAGCTAGGGTTTTGCTCATAGTTTATTTTCAGTTGTCTTGAGTTGTATTTATGGATTACTGTATTTGAGCTTTGAGATATATTTCTGGGTTTATGTATCTTAGACACTTAGACTTCTATCTACTGTATCTCTTTTGGATTTCATGTTTTATCTATCTTTATCATGCTCTACCTTAGATGTGATTGAGACTGTATCTGCTATGTCACCTCCATTCAGAGAGTATATACTGTACAGGTACCTTATATTGTTAGATGATTGACCTAGGACAGCGTTCTACCGCCGACACTGCGACATAGGTAGGACGTACCCACGTCTCGTGCCCTAACTCTAGGGTGGGGGTCGTGACACATTTTTAGTGGTGGCCCATGCAGGTCGAGTTTATGTAGTGGTATTCGAACTAGAGTACCACTACAACCTGCAGTAGGATTAGGATATATTTTTGAAGGTACTCAATCACAGTTAGGATCCCTTGAGAGATTCCTGGGACGACCCTTGAGAATCTTATTTTAACTTCGATTTGAAAATTCTTCTTCCCTTGATTTGATTTATCTTTACTTTCTGTTGTTGAATTTGATTTTGATGGATTATTGTTGAATCTGAGTTTGTATTTATTGATTTTGATGAATGATTATTGAATCTTGAATATTGATGTTAGCTGTGGCATCCGAGTTGTATTTATATGTTTTGAAGGATTTTGTTCATTTTTTTTGAATCTTGATGTTCATAGATAAATTTAATTTTTGGGTATTCATTGTTGATTTAATTTAATTTTTGTCAAGATGAAATTTTGTGGGCTAGGTCATCTAAGTTATGGAATCTAGTCTTCTATGGTCACATTAGCCAGCATGGTGAGGACATATAGTCTAGCTTTGGATATATTTCTCGGGTGTGGGAATTTAAGGTTTTCGCAGCCAAGCTAGCGGTATCGCAAAAATGTTAAATATCATGATTCTAGAGGTATGTGCCTAAGTCGAGGACTCTGTGATTATCATAGCCTTGCTTACTAGTATAACGAGGATTTAGAGTACCATGATTTTGGACAGACGCATATGATTATCAGATTGTACCTTAAATATTTTGAACATATTTTCTCTACTTTTGTTTCAGTCATTCAAAAAAAAAAAGGATTTATTCTTGTTTTGTTTTATTTCGCTTCTCATTGTTTAACTTAGGAGTAGGTTTAGCTATTTTTATAAACCTTTGTGTAACTTCTTGCTATGAGTTTCTTCTTAATACAATGAATCGATAATTTTTACTAGACCTTATCTTGGATTGGATAGTTTAGCTCTGGGTTTCAAAAATGGTTCCTTCTTTTAAACAGATAAGCAGAACAGATTTTATCGTTATTTCCTTCTTGCTATTATTCTTGTATTAAATAATAATAATAAAACTGTCTTGATTACGTCAATCACCTACTTTGCAATCTTGGTAGGAATCTAAATGTTGGTCTTAACGTAGAATTAAAATTTTATATTGGGACATGAGAATATATATGAATATGTATATAGCAGACACTTTGCCTGACACGTATGCATGCTACACTTGATTTTCCACCTATCTAAATATATATTAATATGTTATTGATGTTTAAATTGTCAAAATCTAATATTTCTGGTTTTCTGCTTTTCCAGTTTAAATTCGTAATTCAATATAGGTTTCATGTTGTTAGTTTTGTTTACATCACTGCACATGTATGTTATACATAGGGTTTCAATTCAAATTTTTTTTTGTTGAGTTTTGTGTTTGAAATTGTCAAATCTAAGACTGTATGCATGTTAACCCTTAATAATGGATTCCAAATATTTAGTTCAATTTGTTGTTTTATTTTTTAAAAATGTAATATTTTGAGTTATATACATTGTGGCATGTAGGGATATAAATTTAGGTTTCATATTCTTACATGTTAGGTTGTGATAAACATTGGGTTGGTTGATGTTCAAATTTCTCTAATATCCTAAAACTGAATACATGTTAACATTTTTATATTGATTTCAAATGTTTAGTTCAATTTCAGATTTAATATGTAATATTGAACTGTATGTGTAGCTAAAGGTATGGATAGTATGTTAGGGTTTCATCTCCATCATGTTTAGGATGTGTTGAGAGCATTGAGCTGGTTGTGATGTTTCAAATCCCTAAAAATCTGAAACTGCATTATGTTAATATTACCCTGGTTTAAATGTTGACTTATTTTTAGATTTTGTATGTAAATGCTGAACTAAAACTGGGTTAACCTTTCAATACTAAAGCTATAACCTTGTACAAGGACACACACACACACACCCCCCCTAACTTAGTATACGCTGCCATGTAAACCTAACCTTTCCTCTCTATGTTATGTTCATATATCTATATAGATATATATGGAGTTTATGCATACATGTTATAATGTATATAGATACATAACTTAATCTCTACCTCTTTATATATATATGTATATGGTTAGCCATGCATGTTATGAGTAAATAGGTTGTGTATTGTAGATTGTTTAACCAATATGCCATGAGTAGTGTAACTTGATAGCTATTGTTTTGAGACCCAAATCCTCCTATACACTTTTATGTATATTTCACACACACAAGCCTACTATCTAACCATATGAACATGTCCACATACACCCATACACACACTAACCACATAACCTTTACATAATGTTAGCTTTTCCCTCTCTAACACTCTCTCTTTCTATATATATTATATTGTGATTGGATTCAATGCTATTGACTTTCATTCTTTAACTTTTGATTTTGATTTTCTTTGAATAGTACCCCTTTATAGATAATTGGTAGTTATCTTATTTTATTTTCTGATAAGTACCAGTTTTTATATAGGATGGTAGACTGCCTTACAATTTTGATGATTTGTTATTTCTGTATCTTTTCCAGTTTAACACCCCCGATTGCTTGTATGTTTGATACCCTATGACCCTTTTGGTTAGCTTGATTAGTATACCTAGATGAGACTTCACTACCACCATATGCCATGACCCTGTATGCCATCCTTTTTAATCGTATGATTTAGGTAAGTTCTGAGACCATGATTGTTGGGGACGAGACTCTAGAAGAAGTACGACCATCTTAATTTCGAGGACGAAATTCTTCTAAGGAGGGTAGACTTGTAACACCCACTTTTCTAAAATGAGGGTAATTTTGAACTTTTATAATTTTGAATAATCGATAATAAGATTTAACTCATGTTGTGATTTTTGGTAATTTTTTTAATCAATTTAAAACTATTTAAAATGTTGAATTATGATTTTGATGGTTAACTAGTTAATCCCTAATTTTGCTAAGCTTAGAGACTAACCATGGGGACCTAACCATGTCATTAGAATGACTATTTACAACTTTTTAGGCTAAGGATATTTTGGTCATTTTGTGACTTTTGAATTATTTAGGATTTTGATTAATTGGTGAATTTTAGATTATTTTAATAATATTTAAATTGATGTATTATGATTTTGGTCATTTTTTATATTTTAATATTTTGGAAAAAATTTATATTTTTAATATTGTTTTTATTGGATTTGTTTAGTCGGGTTTGAGTTTCGTCTCGTTCCGACTTGTATTGTGACCCGGGTAGCTTGAACTCTAGATGGGACCCAATATTAAGTTAAGCATGGCTCACAAGACCCAACCTTAAGTTAGTTAATTAAACTAATTTTTATCATGTTAGAATGGTTAAGTTAGAGACTCAAAACTAGATCATTTTGACCCCAAACTTGAACCTAGTCTAGACTTAACCATATGAGACTAGAGAGGGACAATTAGGACATTTTCCATTAGCCCTAATGGACTCTTTATGGCAGCCACCTTTAGGAGAGAATGATTCATTTCATTCATTACAATCTTGCCTCTTTTATTTTCCATTTGTTCTTCCCCAATTTTAGAGAGCCTTTCCATTGATTTGATCTCTAAATCAAATCATTCGTTCACCAAACCTTCCCTCAATCATTCCCATTCTCCAAGGGAAGGGTACTACCAAGGATTGGAAGAGGAGTGCAAGGAGGAGTGTCCACTTTGAGGGATCTTCGTATCGGAGCCGTGTCCTAAAGGATTTCATTGGGATTCCACTCCCAATAGGTAAAACCCATCCTCTAAATCGATTTCCTTTGCATATAAATTAGTTTTGAATCCGTAGGATCCATCCTCATGCATGTGTCCCATTTAGATTCAAATTTGAGGCCATTTGGAGCTCTCTTGAGGATTTTAGATATGTGTTTTGTGTCCTACTTGATAGATCCCAAATTAGGACACCCCATGTGTATGTATGTATGATAATAGTTTAAATAGATATTTAAATTCAGTTTTATAATGGTTAGAGAGTGGATTTATCTTAGTTAGGATGGTTAGAATGAGTTTCATTTGGATACCTAAGTTTGTATCCAAGTATCTTGGCCTATATGTGTTCTTTTGTCAAATCCGTCATAATTTTTATCCACGTTTTTATTAACCAAAGCAACTTAGAAATGTCATAACTTTTAGCTTAGAACTCTGATTTATCTCCCGTTTTTTTTAAAAGAACCGTATCGAAGTTAGCTTTCCAAATATATATTTTAATAAGCCAAATTCTTTCTGTAATTTTCTGTAGAATTATTTGAGTGTCAGCTGTACGAAAGACGAACGTGTTTCGGTATTTTCGCGACTTCGGGAGCTTCCGGACACGAAAATACGATCCATTTAAAGTTTCGGAAAGCTAACACAAAGGGCTACGACATACTTTAATCCTAGAATTTAGTAAATGCCCAATTGGTACAGTATTGGTTTTAAGTAGAAGAGTGACTATACGATATATGCATTTTGTGTAACCTATGAGCCTATGTAGTATGGATATTAAATGAATATAGAGTATGTAATGCATGATATGTTAGATGAATGAAATGATATATATATGATATATATTCTCTTTACATTAATGTATATATATGGTTGAATGCAAGCATGTAGAAATGTAATTAATATAACGCATATAAGCAATGCATGAATGAAAGAATGATATACAATGTATGCATGAAAGTATATAATGAATGCTAGATATGAATGCAAGATATATATGTAATGATAGATATGAATGCATAATGTATAAATATTGTAATGCAATATATAATGATAACATGTATGGTAATGTAGAGTATATGATGCAAGCATGAATGAATGGAGAAAATACATGTATATAGGTAATATAGAATGTAATATATGAATGCAAGAATGCAAGATAATGTATTGTATCCATATATGATGTGTGCATATTTGTATGTCTCTATGTTAATGTATGAAATGATATGAATATACAATGTATGCATATGTATAAAACATGTAGGTAATGCATAGATGCATGAATGAAATGAATGTTTGCAATATGTTAATATAAATACAAGTATCTAATATGCATGAATGTAAGTATAATATAATACAAGTATACATTTATGTATCATGTAAATGTAATATACATGATATGTATGTATGCATATATACAAGGTAAGTATGTATGTATGTATTTCTATAAACTGAGTTAACCTATAACCTTTTACACACATGCATTCATACACCCTTTGACATCATGTATCCCATGTCACATACACCTACCTATCACTAAATTTTAGAACATTAACACATATCCTTTCACACACATGCCAAACACACACATACTCACTTACTCTTTTACCTCTCTTTCTCTCTCTCTCTCTCTATATATATATATATATATATATATATATATATATATATGTATGTGCCTATATATATAGCTTTCCTATATATATCTATGTATATGAATATGTGAATAGTGATGCATATATATATATATAAAATATATATATTTATATATATATATATATATATATATATATATATATATATATATATTTTTATATATATATATATATATATATATATATATATATATATATATGTGGGATGTACATATAGGTAGCCTATATGTTATGAGTGTACTACAATATATTAGATATATATATTGTTATGTGTATATGTGTTTGTGGTTTGGCTTAGGCATGATATAACATATAGCCTAGGGCTCTTAGCCTATGGTGTGTCTGTTAGATTAGTGAGAGTTTAGTTAGACTTGTTAGTCTTGATTAGGCCTAGAATAGACTAGTTAGACTAGTTTAGACTTGTTAGACCTAGTTGACCATAGTTGACCTAGTTTGACTTCTTGGTTGACCAGGGTTGACCAAGAGTTGACTTTGGCCTAGTTTGACCTAGACTCATGTAGAATGCATTGTAGTGCTTATCTTTACCATTCCGGACTTGTTGTGACTTGTGCTGTTCTGATTAGGAGCCAGACACATCTCCTCGGACAGTATATTTCAGTTGGACACTCAGATAGCAGGCGAGTACATTCTCTGATCATTTTATATCTTGTTTAGGATTATATTTCCTGCTTTAGATTATCTTACTTGATGCTGACACGTTGGTAACACGGATTAGTACTATATGGATCCCTTCATGAGATGTTATCCTTCTCGGGAGCATCAGATACTTTTGTCCAGTATGTTTCACTTACATCACGTATCTTATGCTTCTATTGTCATGAATCTTCGAGAATCAGCTAGTGACTCATGTACTCACATGATCATCGAGCATTCACGAATCAATTTATGAATCACCCTTTATGGACAACGTAGTATAATCATGAATCTTAACATAACTTGAATGGATCTTTGTGTATTGATTGGGGATGGGGGAGTATAAATGAACATGTGAATAAATCCAAGTAGTGTAATCATGAATCAATTCTAAGTAGTATAATGATGAATCAGTCCTTAGCCATTCACATGTTTATCCAGTACTCTGAATCACTAGCACTATCTCTCTTTATATATATTATAGATATTTACTTACAGTCTCACTTTTATATTATGCTATTTCTTCAGATCTTATATTTTATTCTCTAGCATGATTATATTTCCTTTCCTGCTATGACTTGTTGAGATGTATTGTGCTCGCTCCTGTCCTGACTGGACCTGTTGATAAATTTTACAGATAGCCTGGAGGTTGCCTGCTAGCGTAGAGGAGACACAGTAGAGGTTGTATAGATAGCTAGGATTTTGCTCATAGTTTATTTTCAGTTGTCTTGAGTTGTATTTATGGATTACTGTATTTGAGCTTTGAGATATATTTCTGGGTTTGTGTATCTTAGACACTTAGACTTCTATCTGCTGTATCTTTTTTGGATTTTATGTTTTATCTATCTTTATCATGCTCTACCTTAGATGTGATTGAGACTGTATCTGCTATGTCACCTCCATTCGGAGAGTATATACTGTACATGTACCTTATATTGTTAGATAATTGACCTAGGACAGCGTTCTACCGCCGACACTGCGGCGTAGGCTGGACTTACCCACGTCTCGTGCCCTAACTCTAGGGTGCGGGTCGTGACACTTGTTATCGACCTTTGTCATAACAAGCCTTCTTCTTCTATTCCTCTTGTTATTAATCTTAGTAAGCCGCCGGCTAAGGTCAAGAGCACTATTGTAAATGATGATGTAACTATCAATAAAGTAGCATCTCCTTTGCAGTATATTGATGTCAACTATTATACTCAATGTTATCTAGAAATCTAGGATAACTTCAAACCACTTACCTTATGAGCAGTTCAACCCCTTCAAGATGAAGTATCACTTGAATCAGTACAAGATTCATTCTTTCTAGTTCCCTCCAGCAAGAAGGACGAACATCCTATTCTCTTCAGCAAAGGATTGAATCAAAAGGTTACTAGCGATGCTGAAACTGACGATAATGGATGACTTCAACTACGTTGTTACAATAAACAATCGAAGAACATCATCCAAAAGATGGGATACAACTTCAAATCTGGCCTCAATGGTGGTAGGGGAAGGCGAACTCCTATTCGTATACCTGCTCCAAAAGGGAAGTCACTATAATATTATAACAAAACAAAGCATGGGTTAGGCTACACTACGCCGATCGTGACCCCGGATGCCTCTGAGTCTGACTCAGAAGAGCGATCTAACTCTTCTGACTCTACCTCATGGGATTCGGACACCATCATAGGGCACGTCCATCGAGTGACCCTATCTTCTAATATGGTGACCGCTGAGTTCTCATAAGATGACGATGACTTCATTACAGCCCCTGAATTTGATCCTTGGGCACAAATGATGGATACCCAATAGGAACTTCGCTTCGAGCAACGTAAACCACCTACTGAAGATCAATTAGTCCAAATCGACGTTGGAGATGAAACTTCTCTAAGGCCAATCTTTATCAACAAATGTCTTCCTAAAGTAGATAAACAAGAGCTGATCCATCTCATTCGGGAATATATTGATGTATTCGCCTGGAGCTATGAAGATATGCCGAGATTAGATCCTCAGATTGCTACCCACAAGCTCAACATTCTGCCAAATGCTAGGCTAGTCAAACAATAACAACAACGCCGATTTTGACTTGATATAATGGATGCCATAGAAGCTGAAGTCAAGAATCTCATCTCGTACGGCTTTGTCAGAGAAAAACAACATTCGAACTGGGTGGCTAATATCGTCCCAGTTATGAAGAAAACATGGAAGGTCCGAGTCTGCATCAAATTTAGAGACCTTAATGAAGCTTGTCCCAAGGATGAGTTTCCTCTTTCGATCACTGATGTCATGATTGACAACACTTGTGGGTTCGAGCGGATGTCATTTATGGACATGTTTTTCGGATATAATCAAATGAGGATGAACCCTGAAGATGAAAAATATACATCCTTTCGTACTTCTCTGGGAGTCTACTGCTACACAGTCATGCCGTTTGGTCTTAAAAACATTAACTTATGAGCGAGCCATGAGCACCATCTTTTGTGAATATTTATGGAAGACAGTCTAATACTATGTTACGATATTATTGTCAAAAGTCGTCTAAAGGAAGATCACATCCAAGACTTAAGAACTATATTTGATCTAATGCGCCAGCATCAACTCAAGATGAATCCCACCAAGTCATTCATGGGAGTCTCTAGTGGCAAATTCCTCGAATTGGTTATTACTTCTAAGGGTATACATGTTGACCCTGAGAAAGTCAAAGCTATTCAAGAGATGCGTCCTCCACGTAACCTAAAGGAGCTACGAAGATTCCAGGGATGGCTTGTGTACATCAGGAGATTCATCTCAAATCTCTCTGGACGCTGCAGACCGTTCACTCAATTAATGAAGAAAGGTGTGTCTTTCGTTTGGACTGAAGAATGCCAACAAGCATTTGAAGACATAAAGAGGTACTTGATGAACACTTTAGTCCTAGTGCTTCCAGTCACATGAATACCCTTCCTGATGTATGTTCGAGCAATTGATCAATCTCTGGGTGCCCTATTAGCCCAAAAGAACAAGGAAGGTCATAAGCAAGCCATCTATTATCTCAGTCATACGATGATTGGTGCTGAACATTGATACAGCTCGGTGGAAAAATAATGTTTAGCCTTGGTGTTTGTTGTCTAGAAAATGTGACACTATATCACAGGCCAAACCATTCATGTCATCTCCCGAGTCAACCCCCTCCGGGTCTTGATGAAGAAGCCCAGTACACTCAATTCCATACTCGCTATATGGGCTATATTGCTAGCACAACATGATATAGTCTATGTTCCATAAAAGTGTGTTAAGGGGCAAGCCCTGGCTGATTTCTTGGTAGCTCATCCAATTCCTGAAATGTCTAAACTCTATAATAAAATTCCTGATAAAACTCTGAAATCTAATATGACTTCAGAAGGAATCCCTACTTGGCATCTATTTTTTGATGGTGCATCCAGAATTAGATCTAAAGGTATTATCGTCACTGGAGTTGAAATCGTTCTGGTATCACCAGAAGGACTGGCCATTCAAAGAGCCTATTCCCTGGACGAGCCATGCACTAACAATGTTGCTAAATATAACGCTCTATTCATCGATCTCCAATTAGCTAAACAGTTGGGTATCGAATACTTGGAAGTATACGGAGACTCTAAACTGATTGTCAATCAGGTTAGAGGTACGTACGAAATTCGGCATCAAGATCTCGTTCCAAATCATGAAGCATCAATCAAACTGACTACATCATTGAAAGGCTTCTTCATTAAACATGTATGCCGAGCTTGCAATACAGAAGTCGATGAACTTGCTAATCTAGCAGCAGTATTAGCGATTCCTGTTAAAAGACAACAACTGATCGTCATCACTAACTGGGAATTATTCTGTATCGAGAATAATTTACACCTTGAATATAGCAATTCAGTCGAGATTTGCACTACTAGCGAAGATTGGAGAGCTGTTTTTATCGATTTTTCAGTATATGACATCTTACCTGAAGATCCTAAAGAAGCCACAATAATTCGTCGGCGATTACTCTGATTATACTGCAATCACACGTCCAAAACACTATACATACGATCATTTGATGGTATGCTCTTACGCTGTCTTATGGGAGATGAAGCAAAACATATACTATGTGAAGCCCACAATGGTGTCTGTGGTGCACATCAGCCTGATCCTAAGCTACAGGATCGGATCTGGCGCATGGGATATTATTGGCCAACCATGGTGTCAGATGCCATTGAATATTCAAAAAAATGCCGAGCATGCCAAATCCATGCAGATTTTATTCATCAGCCATCAGAATTCCTGCATCCGACTACAACATCATGGCCCTTCGAAGCTTGGGGCATGGATGTCATTGGTTCCATTAATTCGCCTTCATCCTGAGGACATCGGTTTATCCTAGCTATAATCGATTACTTCTCAAAGTGGACCAAAGCTATACCCTTTGCTGAAGTCAAGACAAGCAGTGTCATCAACTTCATTAAACATCATGTGATCCATATATTCGACGTTCCTCGGCGAATCATCCATGAAAATGGACCTTAATTCATCAATCAGAAGTTTATTCGATTCTGTGATGACAATCGGATCAACAATGTTGCTTCTGCAGCCTATAATCCCTCCGCTAATGGTTTGGCAGAAGCATTTAACAAAATGATCATCAAGACTCTCAAGAAGTTCATTTCTCCCAATAAACGGAGCTAAAGTGAAAAGCCTGGAGAATGTATATGGGCCTACCATACTACCGTACGCACTCCGGCTAGTTGTACACCTTTCTCTTTGGTGTATGGATGCGAAGCTGTCCTACCATTGGAAATTCAAATCCCTTCTTTAAGGATTGCTATTGCCAATGAGCTCACAACAGAAAATAATTATTATCTTCGACTTCAGGAGCTTGAAGCACTTGAGGAGAAGTGGCTACTAGCTCAACAAGACATCAAGCTATATCAAGCCCGTATCTCAAAAGCCTTCAACCGTAAAGTTAAAGTACGAGCATTTCAAAATGGTGAGCTAGTCCTTACTGTTAGACGTCCTATGACTATGACACACATGAGTAAGGGCAAGTTCGAACCAAACTAGGACGGTCCCTATGTTATAAGCAAAGTTTTTTCTAACGGAGCTTATCAACTGTCAGGGATGGATGGCCGAATCCTTATGATGACTATTGAAGCATTTGGTTTCCTAGTATTAAAATTTTATTTTAGATAATATTTTTTCATTTATATTTATATTTTATTACTATTAAGTATAGAGTGGTTAGAATTATTGTTAAATAGAGATTTGATTTTGGGATCACACGGGGGCGTGCCTAAGCCTATAGGTGAAGTATGATAACATTAGGTCACGTATGGTTTCTAGGGTCGCTAGATAGTTCCAGATATTTTATTTTACTATTTTAGAATTTTTTGGAATTTTTGGATAATTAAAACCTATAGAATTTATTTTTCCATAGGATTTTGCAATTTACTATGGGGCCACACGAAGTGATTTTGAGGCAAAACTTTTTATTTATGTACTAGACATGTAGAAATATTTTCTAGAATTTTCTAGAATTTTTCTGGATTTTCTGGGATTTATTTGGAGTTATTTAGATTTAAATTGAATTTTTAATGATTTTTTGTAATTAAATAATTAATTATACAGTCATCAGCACAGTCAACGACCCCCTGACCCACCTGTCGGCGCTCAAATGAGTCAGCACCGCCTCTCTCTATCCTATATATATGTTATTAATTCACGAAAACCTAGAAATTCGAGCCGTCTTTTTGAGAGAGGGTTCTGGTAGAGATCTCGACTTCGTGGAGCGATTGCCGTTGATCTAGACGTCCGTTTTTTATTAGAAGCGTATTGAGGTTAGGTATCTGAATATCTACTTTATTTTCTGGTATTTTGTGTTCGAATTTCTGGATAATTATTTGAGTGTTGGTTATCCAAAAATTGATACGTCGTACGGTTTTCAAGATTCCAAGGGATCCCGAACTCCGATTCACGATCCGTTTAAAGTTTTGGAAATCCGACACTGAGCTCTACAACATATAAATTTTCCAAAAATTTGGAGTTTTATCTAGTATTTTATTTTATTCGTAGAAGTCAGATTTGGTCAATAATTCATCGATTTGCTCACGGTTAGCCATAATGGCGATAACTTTTGACCAAATCGAGATTTTGCAGCACGATCGATTTCAGTGCACTTGTGGCGCTGAAATCTACTATATTGCATACTCAAACTTTTTAATTCATAATATTTGACTAGTTAGTCAACAATATATCTCAGTTTGCGTGCCCCTGGTCCCAAATTTGGAACAATGACTTTTCTTGGCAAAATATTTGTGTTTAGATTGTTATTTCTTTATTAAATAAGTTAAAATAGGATTTTAGATGATTTACTCCAGAATTAGAATAGTATTAATTAAGTTAACCCATTAGCCACTTTTTAGGATTTTTAGAGTGGGAATCGTTGATATAACTTATGGTTGTTTTATGTGACGGGGTAGATCGGACTACGACGTCTTGACTTGTGACTTTATCAGCTATCGGAGCCAGCAAGTATCACTATGACCTATGTTTCCTTTATTTTATACTGCATGTATCTTCGTGTCGTCTTTTCACTATTACTCCCTTATGGTTCATGATTGTCATTGTTCATGATTATTATTGTGCACGAGAGTTAGAATCGGTTGGATATATATA
This sequence comes from Iris pallida, assembly GCA_029216955.1. NCBI lineage: Eukaryota > Viridiplantae > Streptophyta > Magnoliopsida > Asparagales > Iridaceae > Iris > Iris pallida. The sequence goes on from JANAVB010033220.1 coordinate 10,368,697, forward strand.
CACGTTCATGTCTTACTCATTGTTTTCCATTGTTTATAGTTTATCGTATTGCTAATGTTTATCGTAGTGGACATGTATTGTGAGTGAGTCGGGCGGGGGAATACAATAAGTAAGCATGTGGTCAACAAATTGAATACAGACCCCTATATATTGATTGCATAATATCAGTCATGCACCACACGTATGACTGACGGATATCCTAAGCCGTTTAAATGCTGAAAGTTGGTTTACTAAACCACACAGTACACGTGACTTAATCATTGTTGCTCTATTGTTTATTGTTCTTCTTTTGCCAAGTCTACCTTCTTATTGTCATCATGTCTTAGTGGTATGTCAAAGTCTACCTTCATATTGTTAGCATGTCTTAAAGGTACTTTCTTATCATACAATGTCATGCCTATACTTATCTTCAGTTAAATTCCTTTTATCGTTCCTTCATGCTTGTATACTATATTGTGTAATATAGTGTTATGGTGATCTTGCTCCAATCATGACTGGATAACTATTTTTCATCTTTAGACGAAGAGATTTACCCCGAGGTCTACGGTAAGTATGTTGGCGACCCTGATATCACTGGCGTACCCGATTCCAGCACTGATGCGAATTAGCATATTTCCTTCCTTATGGATTCGGATTAGTTAGTAGTTATAGTTATAGAGTTTAGTTGTTTAGTTTTTGCTATTCATGTTTGTCCCCGAGACTTTTTTGAGTTGTAGTAGATTATTTGATCATTATTATATTGAGACTATTGGATATGATATTTTTGGTTAATTTTGATGGCTTAGTTGTGGATGATATATATGCGTGTTGTGCTTGTTGTGGACCATTGTTATCATAGACAACGTACTACCGCCGATGCTGCAGCGTAGGCTGGACATGGCCACGTATTCGTATCCCGAAAAGCGGACGCAGCTCGTGACAAGTTTTTATGGTGGCCCATACAGGTCCAATTTCGTAAAAGACTGCGAACTCGTGGTAGTGCTTAAGTTAGCTATACTACTATGAGCCTGCGAATAGAGTTGAAGTTAGGATGTTATATCATCCACAAAATAAGATTTCCAACCCTATTAGTCTAATTTATATTAGGATCTTCTTGTCTCTTATTTGCATCCTGCTTGATTCCGTCCGTGATTTCTTTGATATATTTGTATCTACCGTTCTAACCATGTCATTTCCTTCATTTTAGTTAGAAAAGGTTGATATAAGGCGTAGTGTGATCCATAAGGTTAAAAAGGGTACCTAACCCATGTATCCAAGAGCCTAAGAGTGTCACCCCCGAGGATGTTGTGTTTATAGAGCCTACCATATTTATAGTTGTTTGATAGGGTGCATGCTTAATTAGTTGGTAATGATTGGTTGATTAAATATTATTAATTAGTTTTCTTTATATTGCTAGTCATTATCACTCCATGATATAGCTTATGAATTATTGTTAGATTGCTTCTAGGAGTTATGTATTTATATTATGCTATTAGAGACGTTTGATTTTTGAGAACAAAAATCTTTTTAGGGGGGTAGTTTGTAGCATTTGGTTTCCTAGTATTAAAATTTTATTTTGGATAATATTTTTTCATTTATAAATATATATTTATATTTTATTCTATTAAGTATAGAGTGGTTAGAATTATTGTTAAATAGAGATTTGATTTTGGGATAACACGAGGGCGTGCCTAAGCCTATAGGTGAAGTATGATAACATTAGGTCACATATGGTTCCTAGGGTCCCTAGATAGTTCAAGATATTTTATTTTACTATTTTAGAATTTTCTGGAATTTTTGAATTTTTTGGATAATTAAAACCTATAGAATTTATTTTTCCATAGGCTTTTACGATTTACTGTGGGGCCACATGAAGTGATGTTAAGGCAAAACTTTTTATTTATGCACTAAACACCTAAAAATATTTTCTAGAATTTTTTAGATTTTTTCTAGATTTTTCTGGGATTTATTTGGAGTTAAAATAAATTTTTAATAATTTTTTGTAATTAAATAATTAATTATACGGTCATTAGCACAGTCAACGACCCCCTGGCCCACCTGTCGGTGCTCAAATGAGTCAGCACCGCCGCTCTCTATCCTATATATATGTTATTAATTCAAGAAAACCTAGAAATTCCAGCCGCCTTTTTGAGAGAGAGTTCTAGTAGAGATCTCGACTTCGTGGAGTTTTTGCCGTTGATCTAGACGTCCGTTTTGTGCGTCGTTTTTTTATTAAAAGCGTATTGAGGTTAGGCCTCTGAATATCTACTTTATTTTCTGCTATTTTGTGTTCGAATTTCTAGATAATTATTTGAGTGTTGGTTATCCAAAAATTGACACGTCGTGCGGTTTCGAGATTCCAAGGGATCCCGAACTCCGATTCGCGATCCGTTTGAAGTTTTGGAAATCTGACACCAAGCTCTACAACATATAAATTTTCCAAAAATTTATAGTTTTATCTATTATTTTATTTTATTCGTAGAAGTCAGATTTGGTCAACAATTCATCGATTTGGTCACGGTTAGCCATAATAGCGATAACTTTTGACCAAATCGAGATTTTATGGCACGGTCAATTTCAGTGCACTCATGGTGCTGAAATATACTATGTTGCACACTCAAACTTTTTAATTCATAATATTTGACTAGTTAGTCAACAGTATATCTCGGTTTGCGTGCCACGGGTCCCAAATTTGGAACTGTGACTTTTCTTGGCCAAATATTTGTGTTTAGATTGTTATTTCTTAATTAAATAGGTTAAAATAGAATTTTAGATGATTTACTCCAGAATTAGAATAATATTAATTAAGTTAACCCATTAGCCACTTTCTAGGATTTTTAGAGTGGGAATCGTTGATCTAACTTATGGTTGTTTTATGTGACGGGGTAGATCGGACTACGACGTCTTGACTTGTGACTTTATCAGCTATCGGAGCAGGCAAGTATCACTATGACCTATGTTTCCTTTATTTTATACTGCATGTATCTTCGTGTCATTTTTTTTACTATTACACCCTTATGGTTAATGATTGTCATTGTTCATGATTATTATTGTGCACGAGAGTTAGAATCGGTTGGATATACATACATGTTCATGTCTTACTCATTATTTTCTATTGTTTGCAGTTTATCGTATTGCTAATGTTTATCGTAGTGGACATGTATTGTGAGTGAGTCGGGCGGAGGAATACAATAAGTAAGCATGTGGTCAACAAATTGAATACAGACCCCCTATACATTGATTGCATAATATCAGTCATGCACCGCACGTATGACTGACGGATATCCCAAGCCGTCTACATGTTGAAAGTTGGTATTCTAAAACACACAATATACGTGACTTAATCATTGTTGCTCTATTGTTTATTGTTCTTCTTTTGCTAAGTCTACCTTCTTATTGTCATCATGTCTTAGTGGTATGTCAAAGTCTACCTTCATATTGTTATCATGTCTCAAAGGTACTTTCTTATCATGCAATGTCATGCCTATACTTATCTTCACTTAAATTCCTTTAATCGTTCCTTCATGCTTGTATACTATATTGTGTAATATAGTGTTATAGTGATCTTGCTCCAATCCTGACTGGATAACTATTTTTCAGCTTTAGACGAAGAGATTTACCCCCGAGGTCTACGGTGAGTATGTTGGCGACCCTGATATCAATGGCGTACCCCATTCTAGCACTGATGCGAATTAGCATATTTTCTTCCTTATGGATTCGCATTAGTTATTAGTTATAGTTATAGAGTTTAGTTGTTTATTTTCTGCTATTCAGATTTGTTCCCGAGACTTTTCTGAGTTGTAATAGATTATTTGATCATTATTATATTGAGACTATTGGATATGTTATTTTTGGTTAATATTGATGGATTAGTTATGGATGATATATATGTGGACCATTGTTATCATAGACATCGTACTACCGCCGATGCTGCGGCGTAGGCTGGACTTGGCCACGTACTTGTATCCCAAAAAGCGGACGTGGGTCATGACACCTATCAACGACAAATTCTTGAAGAAGTACCATGTTTGAAAATGTGTACTGTATTTTCTAAAAAATATTGTACATACTTCAAAATCTTTGAAATCTCCAGCGGAGTTTATCCAGATCTTATGATACATCTTTATTGATCCACAACATCTACTACACTATCACAAATATCGTCTTTTGAAACCTAGCTGTTTTAAGAGATATCCTATCCTTGAGTCCAAGTTAGCTCAAGGATAATCAACAGATATATGAGTTCACGCCACATTACCTCTGAATTCTACTATCTACATCAACGACTTGTCAAATCACCTCTAGAGATTCTATTATCTGTATTAAACGACCCATCATTGACAAATATTGTTTCAAAAAGATAACATCACAGCAAATGAGCAAACAGAAGGATTCTTTATTTCTTTCTCCATAAAAAGGAGTAAATGACTACATTTGCAAAGAAAGGAAAGCGAGCTACATCTTAGAAAATATAAAAAACTATATCAAAGCAGAAAATGTTGAAGACAAGAAAGATGTCTTATTCATTTGCCCGAGGATGGCCATGCTGGGGCAGGTACCACTATCTCAACCATTGTGCATAGAAAGGCACTAACTGGTCAAGGTTATCCATAGGAGCTGGGTGATTGGAGTTTCCGGTACCACTGCCTTCTGAAGCCATCTCTTCCTTTACAGGAATTTTAACTTTACGAATTAGTTCCTCTTTAATACTCACTGGTTCCTCTTTGATGAAAGGAGATGTCACTTCCTCTTTGATAGCAACCTCAACTTTTGGCATCACCATAGACGCTGCAGAAAGACAAGAAAAAAAGTTAGACTCATGAAAAATTACTCTAATAAAAGATCAAGTGACTTTAACTCTCGCAAACAGAGTGCGTGTCTTTAAATGGTGCACAAGGTCAGTTCTTGGTTTACGTATAATATTTAGCAGTTGATAATTATGCATGCATCCTGAATATGCGCATTGTAGGAACGAAATCGTAAAGCAGAATACTCTTGGGGGGTGAATAGAGTAGGCATCGGAATATTGTTAATTAAAAACTTGTTAGCAGTTACATCACAGAAATAATAATAATCACAAAGTAATAATTGTAAAGATAAGAGATTAGAAGGAAAACACAAATACAGAGATTTATACTAGTTTTTTTTTTCTTGTGAGGACTAGTCCAGTCAAAAGAACTCTAGCTTCCAGTTGAATCCACTATTGGAAAATCCCGCAAGTTTTCATACGAAGTCCTTACAACTTCTACAGATGCGAGCTTTGATACGAAAAAATCAACCAACTTCAGTTTTGAAGAGTCTTTCTTCAATCAAGCCTCTGATTACAATTTCTCTGAAATCTTCTAGACTGTACCGTACCGGCAAATTGAGTAGAGAATTGTAACTAGCTTAGGATTTGAAAATGGAAGCTTTTAAAAAAACTCTTTGGAAGAAACGTAAGCTTTAGAAGAGAAGAGATGAAAGTGAATGAGTGATTTGAAATGATTAGAATTCCTCTCTATTTATAGTTTTTCCAAAGACAGAACTCTGACAGAATTCGGACAGAATTCTATTTAACAAACCACAACTGAAGGGAGACCAAGTTCAAAAACCAACATTTATATAACGTTCACCTTGGCCGAACTCTGGCCGAGTTCTGTCAGGTTTGGTCAGGTTTATTTTAAAAATTATTTTTGTGCTTTTTGAAATCCTTCAGAAGCTTTTGTAAATAAGAGATGTTTTTCAAAACATAGGTAAATTTTGGAAACGATTTTGGATAGCCTATTTCCGAGTACGACTTGGTATACAATGTATTCCTAGACTCAATAAAAATAAAAATTATATTGCATAAGGAAATACAGTCTCGAGTGGCAAACTAAGCTTCGGTCTTGAACGGAGTAGATATCCAATCTTGATCAGTGTTCAAAATGTCTTGATCAGTTGTTTCGTATATCGAGACAGAGTTTGATCAATTATTAAAATCAGGTTTGACCATGACCAATGGGCCAACAATCTCTCCCATTTAAATAATTGACAAACCTTGACCGATATAACATCTTTGGTCGTTATCAAATCAAAATTGTACCGATATAATGTACCAAAAAAATGGTTCCTATAGATTGTTCATAACCTGTAGTCATAAAGATGTTAGATCTTATTTCTCCCCCATTGTCACTTAGCAAAATAATTACAAAAGAGAAAGCTCCCCCGCAATATATGCATAAGTTACAATCAGTGAAGAAACACAAAAATATGGATATATAAAAAACATTTATCACAGGCATGGTATAAATGTCACAGACAGGAAAGAAAATGTGATAAGCAGAGAATATTTCACAGACATCGTAAATAGAAGCATAAATAAAGGATAATGCTATAAGAAATGCTAAACTGAATAAAATGCTAAACTGAAGCATATAATCATGTCCATCAGACAAAAAAGTCACAAATCATAACCACATAACTAATAAGAGTACTGATACTAGCCTGGAATGTCGGAGCATTTCCAAGTAAAAAAAGATAAAATCATCAGTCTCAAAAGTATAACAAATCATATATCATCCTCATCGTCATCGTCATCATCTGCAGAGCTAGTATGTCCACCAAGTTCGGATGGACCAGCTCCAGAAGTGCCAGCTCCAGAGGTGTGTGGAGTAGCACCAGAAGTACGATACCAATCGTAATCATTTCCTGGCTGGAACAAAGAGTGAACCGCCTCATCATCAATGCGGTAACCGGATACAGAAGGGTCTCTAGGAAGAGAGCTAGCAGAGTGACCCATCTGAGCAAATCTGAGATCGACAAATGAGTTGGCAATAGCCTGGAACTGAGTAACGTCACGGAACTCATGTTCCCTGGAAGTGTCAACAAAGAAAGTCTGCAGATCCGAGGGGTGCTGATAAATACCCTCAAAAGTCATAGGGTAAGTATGAGGAGGAACAGGTGCAGTAGGAGCAGGTGCATGAGGTGGAGGAGCAGTGGCAATTCTACGACAAAAAAGCTTAAGAAATTTGGGCTCAAGATCCAGAGCGCAAGTGGATAAGTCAATGTCAAAACGCTGAAAGATGCGTGGGATAAGCATCGCATAAGAGAGGTTGCGGTCTCTTCCGCGACATCTACCTATCATCTCGATGATAGTCTTAGGGGCAGAAAAAAGAATCCCCTTAAGAATGTGATATAGTACAAAAAGTTCTAATACAGTGACATCATCTTTTGAAGTAGATTTCGGAAGAATAGTAGAATAGATGATGCGATGTAACTCGTAATTAAACAAGTTCAAGTTATTGACCTTAAAATTTCCAGGACGAGCACGTGCGGGCATATAAAGCTCATTCTTGAAACTAATAAGAGTCGTGCCCTCGGGAAAGTCAAAGTCGGTGATGTCATCGAGCGGGGCACCTTTATTTGGAATACCAAGGATTTCCACTAGCAACACATCATCAAACTCGATATCGATCCCGCCAACACGAGTTCTTACGGTAAAAGTGTCTAACACGAAGTTACAATAGAACAGTCTAAGGGCATTAGTAGCTATAGGGAATTGTAGGGTAGCAAGATGGTGTAACCCTAATACCTCAAAGAAGGGACGGTAATCTAAAAATATAGTCCATTTAATCGGAGCGTCGGTACATATAGTTTGCATAGCAAAGTCGGCATACCAAAGCAATACTTGTCATGAGTTTTGAAGTAAAACTCATCCGATTCGACCGGAGAAAAAGAGAGAATCCGTGTTTGGATCAGAAGACGATGCCTCTTCACTGACATTGGTCTTCTTCCTCTTGAAAGGATTGAATCCCTTAGGCATTCTTTCCCAAAACTAAAAAACCTTAAAAATTTGAAAGTGGAGGAGAGAAGGAGTTATATCTTTCGAGAATTGATAAGTATGTTGTAGAGGACGCAATTCTCCGTACGAATCCCAATTTTGGATAGAAATCTCCACGTAGATTAGAAGAAATGGAGTGAAGAAAAGCTAGGATTTGGGGGTTCTTCGGCTGCTGCTGCTGCTGTAATGATGAATTGGTTTGGAAGTAATAAAGAAGAGAAGGACTCGGATTCTGACTTAAAAACATACAACACCAACCAAACTCTGGCCGAATTCGGACCGAACTCGGGCCGAATTCGCCTAGGGTTCTCCTGGGTTTTTAAAAAAAAATTTGTGGGCCATATCCTTTTCATCAACTTATTTCAAATATTTAATTCAAAGTTTAGTAATTTTAAACTTCAAATAATATAATTAATATTATTTTATAAATTAATTTTCTTTACTCAACATCTGTTTCAGATTAGCAGTAGGAGTACTGTCCCAACTATCGGGAGTTCACCGAGGAACAATTAAGTACCGCTTCGCTTCGACCATAGTCGTGGTGACAGACAGACTCTTTGTAGGCTTGTCTCAAAAATAGTTATTGAGTATTGAATGAATTAATTAATAAAACAAAATTAATTAATATTATTGACATCTAAAATTTCTAATTCTCGACGTAAATAATTGAAACGATATTCCGCTAGAGGTTTTGTGAATATGTCAGCCAATTGATTCTGTGTGTCTATGTATACAAGGTCTATATCTCTATTTTGTTGATGATCTCTTAGAAAATGATGTCGAATCTCGGTATGCTTAGTACGAGAGTGACATATTGGATTCCTAGTCAAATTAATAGAACTAGTGTTATCATAGAAAATGGATATGTGTGTGTAATGTAGTCCAAAGTCTTCTAAAGTTTGCTTTATCCATAAAATTTGTGCACAACAACGTCCTGCGACGATATACTCAGCCTTAGTTGTTGATAATGAGACAAAATTTTGCTTTTTGCTAAACCAAGAGACTAGGACTTTTTCTAGGAAATGACATGTGTCGCTGGTACTTTTTCTATCTACTTTGCATCCGAGAAAATCAGCATCAGAATAACCAGTTAGGTCAAATGATGTGGTTTTAGGATACCATAAGCCGACAGAAGAAGTGCCTTTAAGGTATCGGAAGATACGCTTAACTGCGCACAGATGTGATTCCTTAGGATTGGCTTGAAAGTGTGCACACAAGCAAAAACTAAAATAGTGTCTGGTCGACTAGCAGTTAAGTACAGTAAGCTACCGATCATACCTCGATACTTACGTATGTCGACGGGTTTGCCTTGTTCATCAATATCAAGCTTGGTTAAAGTCGCCATAGGAGTGGTAAGTGGTTTGACTGCTTCCAGGTCTAACTTCTTTAATAGATCTTTTGTGTACTTTGCTTGATTTATGAATGTCCCATTGTTGGTTTATTTGATTTGCAGTCCGAGAAAGAATTTTAGCTCTCCCATCATGCTCATCTCAAACTCATTCTGCATACACTTTAAAAATTCTAGACAAAGAGATTCATCAATGGATCCAAAAATAATATCATCTACATAGATTTGAATCAAAAGAAGATTATTATTCAAAGATTTTATAAACAGTGTAGTCTCAACCTTTCCCTTTGAAAAATCGTTGTCAAGTAGAAAAGAGCTTAGACGATCGTACCAAGCACGAGGGGCTTGTTTCAAACCGTATAAGGCTTTCTTCAATTTGAAAACATAATCAGGATTTTTGAAATCAGTAAAACCTGGAGGTTGAGCAACATAAACTTTTTCTTTTATAAAACCATTCAAAAATGCGCTTTTAACATCCATTTGAAATAACTTAAAATTATAAAACATGCAAATGTACTTAACATACGAATGGATTCTAATCTCGCAACTGGGGCATCTCATCATAGCCGATACCTTCTTCTTGATTGTATCCTTGAGCTACAAGTCGAGCCTTATTACGAGTCACTAAACCATTCTCATTCAGTTTGTTTCAGAATACCCAACGTGTGCCAATGATCGGATGATCAATGGGCTTGGGAACAAGTTTCCAAACTTGATTCCGTTCGAATTGGTTTAATTCCTCTTGCATAGCATCTAACCAAAAATTATCACTACATGCTTCTTCAATGTTTTTGGGTTCAACCTGTGAAACAAAAGCAACACAAGAAACTATATCTTTATTAGAGGAACGAGTACTTACACCCTTGGTAATCTCACCAATTACCAAGTCCTACTACACCAGATTTGGGCTTTTACGACCTCGTATTTACGGCGTGCGTTGGATACATGCCGTAAATGATATAATTTTACGGCACACGATAAATGCGAGCCGTAAATTCTTCTTTTTCGTATTTTAATTTGACATGCATTTTTAGGGCCGTTAAATGTTATCATTTATGACCTGTATTTATGCGAGCCATAAATATATAAGTTTCTCACATCATTTCGTGGCCTACCATACAGGCCGTAAATTAGATGGACTTTAACGGCCTGCCAAATTCGTGCTATAAATCATATCCCACCTAGTTATTAATTAATTAATTGCTCTAAAAAGAGACTTTACTGTTTTGAGAACCTAAAACCGCGAAAGGGAAAAGTTTCCTTCCTCAATTTTCATCCACCAAACCCAAATACAAAAGGGTTTGTCAAAAGAAATAAAAGTAAAGGGCCGAAGACAAAAGCCTATTCTGGAAGAAACTCGGCGGCTTCAAATTCTTGGCGGTGGGCGATCGCAAGAAGAAGATCGTCTCGACAAGTCTAGCTTCCTATTTCTCGACAAGAAACTCGGCGGCTTCCTTCTACGGTAAGGAGTCTTCATCGACTAGTCTAGCTTCCTATTTCTCGACGAGTCTTCATCGAAGAAGATCGTCTTTCTCGACAAGTCTTCGTCGGCGAAGATAGTCCTTCTCGACGAGTCTCTTTATCTACTGATTCCTTCTCTGGGAAGATCGTCTTTGTCGACGAGTCTTCATCGGCGAGTTTCGGTTCGATCCGAAACCTTCATTGAATTTTTTGATTCAAACCTAATTAGTAGGTGTTCGATGCAATTCCTCACAGAAGCCACCGGCTTTGGTCCTCGATCTAGAAGCTAAGCTCTATTCCTTCTCGATGGTTTTGGGAGAAACTCAAGTTATTGGAGTCTTCACTTTGTAATTTATGTGTATTGGCTGCACTTTTTTCGGAGTTTATAGTTCACATAGATCCAATTTTATGTTCTTTCTTCTCCATTGTCGTGAATATGCACGTTTCTGCTACATTGATCTTTGCCGTTATGCTTGAAATGTTTTTGGGACTGTGATTATGCTCAATTTTTAGCTTAGAAATTGGAATAATGAATTTGCTAATGATGGCATTATTGTGAAATTTGGACATCTGATGAGAAATAGATCTATGGCATTTTTCTAGTAACTATGATTGGGTTTTGCATAATCATATTCTAACTATATTTTGTCCTTACATGTTTAGATGAATTTCGCAAATTTAGATGAGAAATATTTTGTATTTTGCAATGATGAGAACCTAGATGTTGTCAATGAAGAAAAGTTGGTGTTAAATCGGTTAATCCTCTAAGCCTATAAGGTTTATATAATACTCTCAACATTAATTTGACCACCTTCCCATGTGGCAATGATGAGGACCTACATCTGTGAACATAAATTGCATGCAATATCTAAACAATTTTTGGGTAAGGATGAGGTATCGATGATGAGGACCTACATCTGACAATGTTATTCATAAATTACATATCATACTTTTTGCCAACAATACACTTCACTTTTTTCTTTTTCAGCTTGTCCGATTTACATATTATATTTCTTGCATACAATACTGGTTTTCGGGGTTGCTCAGTGTTTCGATAGTGGTTATCATTTTTTGTTGGTTGCATGGTTCTTATTATTTCTTGGCTACTTGGATAGTGGTTCTCGTGATTTTGCTTGATGTTATTTGATATCTCTCCCTCTTTTTTTTCTAGATGTCCCTTCCCCGACCCTTGGCTATGATGAAGAAAAGTATGTTGTATCAAAGTGTGCTTATCATGAAAAACCATTTTTTAACTTCATAGAATTGATTGCAATCATTCGAATACTTGGAATTCTGCTTAATGTGCCACTCGATTAACCGGATGATTACTCGGTCAATTAATCCAATCTTTGTATGATCTGAAAATAGTTTACTTACAAAATATTGTAGATCAGTTGTAAAAGTTAATAGTACATTTAAAGATATACCATTATAGTAACTCAGATTTATCCAATCTTGAATATAATTTTGATTAAACCCATAGTTGTGAAAAGCATTCCTAATCTAGCAACAACAATAAATCTTTGTTAGCCTCTGAGCCACCCATTTTTTGGTACTATAACAAGTGTGTGTGGATTTTTTTTTCTGTATGTTTTGGACTTTTCTTATGAGTTATTCATTTTCTACCTGGGTTGCTGGATTCAACTTTTGGATTTGCTTAGTTTTATGCCAGTTTTCCTCAGTTTACAGCTCTATCCTCGATTTGCCTTTTACTACTGTCGTACTCAAGGTTTGCTACTATCATAATACTCATGTTATCTCTGCTTAATAGGAGATTTAGAAGTCACAATGATGATTTATAGTATCCCTGTGGCTTAAAAGTATTTACATATCTGCTCGTTATGTGTCAATTGGCAAGAACATGCATCACTAGATTCATTAGAGACTTTACTCATATTACAGATCCTTATGAAATGGTGGCAAGAATATTTGATTGTGTTGTTAGTTCTCTTGCTTTTCTAATTAAATATATGTACTCTTTGATGTTAGTTTATGCTTGTTTACTATAGTTTTATTGGACTAGTTTTGATTGGGTAGCTCCTTGAGTTGAGTTTTTTTGACATTGATTTTAAATGTTACTTTCTTTTTTACTTGGTATTCATCTGAAATTGTTTTGTCTTACGTCCATAATTTCACAGTATTGTCATTGTAAGACGACCATCCATTATGGATAAAGAATGGACTTATATGCCAAGGTGAATTCTGAATCCCTACAATATACAAATTTTAATATCCCATACATTTTTAGTTTCTAATTGGTGTAAACTTGGTTTTCTTTTTATTTTAGACCATCACAAGCATATCGGGAGGGAGCACGAAAGTTTGTAGATAACGTTCAAGAAAATAAGGGTTATCCAGATAAAATCCAATAGTCCTTGCATCCAGTGCTTAAACTTAAGATACCATCATTATGATGTAGTATACGACCATCTAATTTATGCTGGAATTGATCCTACTTATACCATGTGGGTTTTTCATGGAGAAAAACCAATCACAATAGGACAAATTGAAAATGATGAAATTCCACCATCGTATAAAATGTTTAAAGATGCATGTTTCCAAGATGATGATGTGGATTATGTAGATGAAACAAGATACCAAGATTTTGAAAAACTCATCGAGGAGGCAGAACTACCTTTATATTCAGGTTCGACACACACTAAGATGTCTGCAACACTTATGTTATGCAAGGCCAAGGCTCGACACAGCATGTCTGACAAAGCATTTGATGATGTTCTCAAGATTGTTCATGATTTACTACCAATTGATAACATACTTCCGGATAGCTTCTACTCAGCCAAAAAGTTATTTAATGCATTTGATCTAGGCTACGAGAAGATACATGCATGTGAGAACGACTGTTGCTTGTTTCGAAAAGATCTGGAGCATATTGAGACATGTCCAAAGTGTGGTTCTTCTCGGTGGAAAGTCAATGAGCGAACCAAAAAGATAAGAAAGGGAGTTCCAGCAAAAGTTTTGAGGTACTTTCCTATTATTCCAAGATTTAGGAGAATGTTTAAGTCAGCTGAAAAGAGTGAACAATTAACATGGCACTACTCAAACAAAAGTAATGATGGAATTATGCGACATCCAGTTGATTCATTGGCATGGAATAGAATAGATGATAAGTGGCCCTCTTTTGCATCTGATTCTCGTAATCTTAGACTTGGCCTTTCTTCAGATGGATTTAATCCTTTTGGTGATCTTAGCTCTAGACATAGTTGTTGGCCTGTAATTTTGGTCACATATAATCTTCCTCCATGGTTGTGCATGACAAAAGAAAATTTAATGTTGACATTACTCATTCCTGGGCCAAAACAACCAGAAATGATATAGATGTGTACCTAGCACCTCTTATAGATGATTTGAAAGAGATGTGGACGAATGGAGTAAGTGTTTATGATGCATTTACTCAATCCACATTTAATTTGAGAGCTATTTTGATGTGGACAATAAACGATTTCCCAGCTTATGGCAATCTGTCCGGGTATGCTGTTAAATCCAGTAAAGGATGTCCTGCCTGTGGAATTGAGACATGCTCCAAATGGTTGAAAAATAGCCACAAACATGTATTCATGGGCCACCGGAGATTTCTAGCTTACAATCATCCATTTCGGGTAAAGAAATCTTGGTTTGATGGGACTGAAGAACATGGTCGAAAGCCTCGAATTTTAACCGGTTCAGAAGTATTTCAAGTGATCAGAGATATAGAAAATGACTGGGGGAAGGCTAAGAAAAAGAAGACAAAGAAAAGGAAAAGAGATGATGAAAACGAAGAGCAGGATGTCGCAGAACCTCAATCAGTATGGAAAAAGAAATCAATCTTTTTCGAACTACCATATTGGGAGGTTTGTCTTTTTTGGTTTATATATTTTTGGTTTACACAATATGCTTGTTTTCTTTTAAATTTGTTTATAGAATTTAACATCTTTCTATTTGTTTTTTTTGAAGTCATTACTGTTGCGGCACAATTTGGATGTGATGCATGTTGAGAAAAATATTTGCGAGAGTATAATAGGCACTCTATTGAACATTAAAGGCAAAACAAAGGATGGCTTAAAGTCTCGTGAAGATTTAAAACACATGGGAATTAGAAAGTCATTGCATCCGAATAAAGATGTTGACTCTAGTTATAAGAAAGCACCATATGTGTTGTCAAAAAATGAGAAAAAAATATTTTGTAAAAGACTGTCTGAGTTGAGATTGCCAGATGGTTATAGCTCCAACATTGCAAGTCATGTGTCACTAAAAGACTACAAAATTTATGGGCTCAAGTCCCATGATTGCCATGTGCTAATGCAACAAGTTTTGTCAGTAGCATTAAGGGGACTATTAGACAAGGGGCCCAGGATTGCAATTTTCAGATTATGTGCTTTTTTTAATTGCCTATGTCAAAGAGAGCTTGATAAAAATAATTTGGAATTACTTGAAGACCACATTGCAGAGACTTTGTGTATGCTAGAAAGGTTTTTTCCCTCCATCATTTTTTGACATTATGGTTCACCTTACTATTCACTTGGTTCGAGAAGCACTAATAGCTGGACCGGTCCATTTTCGTTGGATGTACCCATTTGAAAGGTGACTCCAATATTTTACTCTTCTATATAAAAAGTTTTTTTGGTTTAATTATTGGTCGAATTAGCTATTATTAATTTGTTAAACTTACATTTTGAGTTAGGTATATGAAAGTACTGAAAGGTTTTGTGAAAAATCGTTCAAATCCTGAAGGTTGTATAGTTGAAAAGTATAATACAGAAGAATGCACAAGTTTTTGTGCTCCTTACATAAAACAAGCAGCACAAGTAGGTGCACAACAGAGCCGATACGAAGAATATGAAGATGGAAATATCTTAGAAGGAAGACCATTAGGTGAGGCTAAATTGAAGGAATTGTCTCAAAACATGTTTGAAGCTGCTCATTTGTATGTCCTAGAGAATACAGCAGAAGTTGAACCGTATAGAGAGTAAGTTTCTAATGTATATGTGCTATAGTAATATAAGTATCTCTTTGGTGGTTTTAGTATGTTTTTATTTGTAGTTTTTAACTTTATTCACCCTGTTCTTTTTTCCAGAATGCACATAGAGGAGCTTCGATTTTCTGATATACGTCTTCGTGGGAACGAAAGTCTTTTAAGGAAGAGGCATAGAGACACATTTAGTGCATGGTTAGCAAATAAAGTTAAGGTTGGAGATGCTAGTAACATGTCAGACCTTGTAAAGTGGATAGGGTGTCGACCTAAACCACATGTTGAATCCTATTCAGGTTATATTATCAATGGAAATCGATTCCATACAAGATATGTTAAAAATTGCACACAAAACTCTGGTATTTCTCTTGAAGCAGAGACAATGTGTCGATCAAGTGCAAGAGATACATCACATGTTAGTGGAAAGATTGTGTTCTATGGTGTTATAAGAGATATAATTTTGTTGGACTATCACAAGTTTAAACTCCCTATATTTCATTGTGATTGGGCAAACATAGGAAGTGGTGTCAAAGTTGAAGAGTGTTTTACATTAGTTAACCTTCATGAAGGTCAACATCAATTTGAGAATGATCCTTTTATATTTGCCTCGCAAGCAAACCAAGTCTTTTATTCCAGACATGATGATACTTCAAATTGGTATGTGGTACTTAAAGCACCACGAAGAGGAGGTTTATGAGTGTGACACTAATGGGAATGATTGCATACCATATGCTCCATTAGATGTCTCCAATCCTAATCTTGATGATGAAGATTTTGAAAGAAAGGACTATGAGGTCTTGGATGAGTCGGTAATTAATTGTTGCAATGATGATGTTGTTTATTATTTTTATGTTTCATGAGATAGATTTGAATACTAGTACTAATTTTTTATTTTCTTTTCAGATTCAACCATCATAAATCATGAGTGGTGTCGAGGTTAGCATCTTTTTTGTATATATTTTCTGTCATGTTTATGTTTATCATTTTGGTAATATTTTTTTAAGTATAACTGTTGCAAATATTATTTTTTTCTGTGTAGCCTTCAAAAAAGAGAGCAAAGTTTGCAAAAAAATAACCAGCAGCTGCAGCCATTCAAGATGAGAATCAACCTAGAGGATTATCGAATGGAGATTCTAATTCTCCAACTACTGATATCCCAGAAGTTCAATCCCCCCAAAATCCAAAGCCTACAAACTTAAAACCCAGAGGAAAGGCAAAAGTTTTGTATTTTACCAAAGGAAAAGAAATGGGACTCGCCTTGAAGTTGAGTTCAATGAAATAGGACAACCTTTTAGGAGAGAATGCAAGCAAAATTTTCTTCTTTCCTTGGGATCACAGCTAGAGAGTTAATACCAGTGACACTTGATAATTGGAGTGATCTTACCGATGAATTTATCACGCAAATATGGGAGCACATTATGGTAGTATTCTCTACAAGTATCAAATTACATTTTGTTAGATATATTTCTAATACAATTGTTTATTTTATTTTGTAGCAAAAGTTTAGTTTTGCTGAATGTTATAAAAAGTATACATTTGGAAAGCTAAGAAAACATTGGAGGGATTACCGGAGTTCGCTGATAAATAAAGTGATGGACCAAGCCAAGTTGGTTGGCCTGAAATGTGCTGCTACCCTCTTGAAACCTGACAGTGTAGAATCCATGGGAAGTTTGGCAAGCTTTTATCAAAAAACGGACCAATCCACAACAATTGGTGAGTCCTTAATTTATACAATGGAAATGCTACATTAATTGATTTTATTATATGGAAGTAATGCACTAATTTGTTTCTAATGTACTGTAGCAATCCAAATATTGTATTAATTTTAAATAATACAGTTTTTTTTACTTATACTGCAGTTTTATTCTACATATATCCTTCAATTGTGAATATTTTGTAGGCGACAAATACAAAGTACAAGAAAATGCGAGCAAAACAAACTCTAGTGCATAGAACAAGTCGTAAAGGTTTTGCACGGCTAGAGGATGAGATGGTAAGGAAAATTATTTAATCTCTATTGGTGATCACTTAATTTATTGATATGACAAATAAAATTTTCTTTTGTAGAGACGAGAAAGTGAGACACCGGATACAATATCAAGGTCTGATGTTTGAATTCGTGGGTACGAAGCAAGAAAGAAGAAGAATAATGATGATGAAGAAGTTGAGGATCATGAAATAGTGGTACATATGCTTCATTTTTGTACTCTAAAATGCCATTTTAAAATGCCATTTTAAAAATTCACAAAGATTAAATTCCTCCAAAAATATGTAAACTGATAAAGAAATTTATTTGCCAAATGTCCCAAGGTAAAGATCATTGTTGCCTGCAACTTAGCCTATCCATGCCTGCCAATAGCCTTGTCGATAATGTCTAGACACATGACAACAAGTCATTATTGTTATTCTAATGCAACAAAGCTTATTATAAGACTCAGGATTTCTCTGTGATACTATAGTTCCATTAAGTGACAGATAAATAGAAATCTATCTTGCACGGACACTGATACGACACAGTAAGGACACAGGCACAAACCTATTTTGGTGTCCTAGTATATTTTGGAGTGTTCGTGACGTGTCCGATATGCATACGATACAAGATGGCCTTTCCTAGACGGAGACGAATACATGTACCCATTCTTTCACAAGGCATATCCTGTCTGTAATTATATTAAGAGCATGAGATTTTTATCAGCTAATTTTACCTCTTTTCCATCTTTCATCTTATTAACCTACTATCCAAGCACTGCTGATGCAGTTCTGAATGCAATTGTCAAATTATGTTTTTCCCTATAGCATTATGAGTGCCTATTGTGAAAGGAAAATATAAAGTATGGTAAGAAAGCCACCACTACATGAAATACTGGTTTTCACTAGAGAATATACATATGAAAATTAACTATTGCAGCGATTGAAGTGAGAGGAGAGAACATTTTGAGATGAATTTCTTTTTGATTTATAGAAAAAATAAAATTGAATTATGGATTCTATTCTATTTAAGGCCATTATATTATGTCATCTTTAGGGGTTCGAATTGCTAACCTTTGTAGGGATTTTTGTACTGTATGTTGCTTTAACTTTGGATAGATATTTCATTTCTTTCTAAGTTGAGCTTTTTACTGTTAATATGAGGATTAATGACACTAGAACATTCGAATTAAGTCCTCATCATATTCTTTTCTAGAAACTTTAAAATTTCTTTTATAGGACCCAAAAGTCCAGATACTTCAAACTCATACGCTTTTGTGTAGCTTGTTGTCACTGAACAGATATGTTTCGTGAGATTTCAGTTGTCAAATATTTTTAAGGGCCTGTCTTGATCCAAGTTATATTCCTGATTGATGTCGTTGAAAACAGGAAAAACATTAACCTGCATGATTTTTTGACAGCCCTCCTGAGAACTCAATTGGATGAAATTTTTATTTGGAAATACCAGTGGAATATTTTTCAAGATATGCATCCGTAACGAACTAACAATCAATGATTGTTTCAGTGATAGATTTTTGCAGAAAATCTCAAACTTTTGAAAAGTTAAACTTCAAATTCTTTAAATTGGCTAACATATGGGTAGGGACAAGAAAGACACATCTATATAATCTGGTGAATAGTCTTCCTAAAGCTAACCAAACCAAAATATGTCGACCTAAAGAAAATTGGTACACAAGATAAATAACTTGTCTAAAAGACTTTTTTAATATCAGACCCTACAATATGAATATTTTAATCCCCTGAATCTCCAAATTTAGGAACTTTTTCACGAGAAAAAATATTTAGTGCTAGACTAGATCTTTCAAAGAGCTATAGATCGTCAAATTGAGGTTGTTAGATTAAGTGTGATGGTTATTATCAATAGTGTACTTATATCGAGGTTTTTTTATTATGCAAAAAAGCTTTGGCAGTACTTCGCACCTTAGGAATATTAACAAATAGTATATTAGTGTTGTAGTCAAGAGTATCTGATACCTGAAACTTTCAAGTTGAAAGTCTGATACTTGCAGTTAGTGTTGCTGTCAAGAGTGTTGATACTTGAAAGCCGGTGTTGATACTTGCAGTGAATGTTATACACTTGAAAGCCAGTATCGATACTTGAAACCCAGTTATATTTATGTCAGATATACTTGAAAGCCAATACTGGTACTTGAAAGAGTACTTGATACTTGAAATCCTGCTAGGATGTTGTTTGTTACTTGATATAATTGAAAGCAAGTTATACTTGAAAGCCAGTATTGATACTTGAAAGTCTGCTAGGAAGTTCTTTGATCAATGCATCTGGTCCGAACTGTCCAGTTATATTTATGTCAGATACTTAGATTTATACTTTTCATGTCTGGTCATATATGTACCAATATTATTGGAGTCCAAGATTTCCCCAATGACCACTCATTTCTGTGTTTGCACCTGTAACCTCGGACAGTTGTTGGTGTCCGTGCTTCTTTTTACCTATATAACACCTGTAACCTCGACATGAGACAAGGCTTATATGAATTAGTATTGAGATGCCTAAAGATATTAACAGGGATTGAACTGCAGGACATTCCTCATATAACAGGGATTGAACTGCAGGACATTGAACTGCAGGACTTTCCTCATATAACAGGGATTGAACTGTAGGACATTCCTCATATAACACTGTCTGTGGTCCAAAAATTTCAAGATTGTCTAAAAAATCAATGTAATCCTTTATTTAAGGGTTACCTTAGTGATGCACAAGTGGACAAGTTGCTAGAAAAACTGCCATGTGAAAAGGAAAATCTGAAATAAAAGATTTGCTGAAATGAAGATTTATTCAACATAATGATTTGTTCATTTGTAGGCAATACTGGTGGTAAGAAAGGAAAATGTACGAAGGAATAAGAACTTGAAATAGAGATTTTGCTCTCTTGGTTACTCCATGGATCTGGGCTGGTTTCTCTGTATTTTGTTACATATAAGCTCATTTGTGAATTATTTTTCACTATTACATTTATATGTCTTCGGCCTGCAAGATGTAACATCTTGCTTGAACCATTTACTTCGCTTTCTGTCTTCTTTTATTTGTATTGATTTGCACTTGAATTACTATTCGTCTGTAACATGTGGGTCAAGGTTTAAAAAGGCTGATACCAATACATATCAGTGACATCTTGCACTTGAATTACTATTCCATCTATTGACTTTTTGACCAATATCATATATCTGATATAATTGTTCTGACAAATGCTTACAAATAACATTATTTTTGATAATTTTTTTATCATTTATATACATGTTTGGATCGACTGTGCTGTGGAAAGATGTACGAGTTTGTTATTTAGGAGGGTTCTATTGCCCATGGTGTAACAGTTAAGTTGACAGTTCTTTCCTTCAAAACTTGTTTTCCCATCTTCCTCATGTTGTTGTAGGTTTCACTTACTGAACCCTATTTTCCTTTTCCGTACCATCTGTTAATCATGATGTTAAAGCACTAATTAGATTTCACTTGTTGATTGTATCTCAGCGACCTAAAAAATCCACCTAGATTATTGGTAAAACAACTTGCGCCATTTGCTTGTTAGATGCAACTTGCATGTATGACATATGATTCTGTTTGTTATAGTACTTATCCCTTTAAGAATGAAAATTTTATATTCCTACTTAAACTCTTCATATTTTTCATCACGGCTGAAAATAGCAAGCAAGTAAAAAGGGATTAGGTTTCAGGTTCATAAGTTCAGAAACCTGATAAAGATAATAAAAATCCAATCTGCGGTTATCTTCATCCTGGCATCATGTTTGCCTTTGCCTTAGTCAGTGATAAGCCAATAGAAGCACTTCGCATTGGAGCCATGTGGCTGTCTTTGTGGAGAGGTCCATGGCTTCTCTCAACGCCTTGTCTGGGGTGCATCTTGGATGTCCCATGACAGCACTGTGCCAGGTTTTAATGTACACAAACTAGAATACTTGTACCATCTTTTTGTTTCCAAAAAATCTTCTAGGCTGTTAACCATCATCATTTGAGTTCTATTTTCCAGCAACAAGTACCTGAGTTTACTTCAAACTAGAATTTTCGCCTTGAAGTTGAGTTCATGTTGTCATGCTTGTACCTTAGTTTACTTGTTCTATTGTAATACAACAATAAGTCAAAAAATACAAAGCACAAGAAAATGGTTCTTCTTTTAGAGATGATGCTGTTGCAAAGGTACTCGGTCCGGATCCACGAGGACGAGTAAGAGGGCTTGGATATGGAGCAGCTCCGTCAAAGTTGGAGGGACAAACACAAATGAGAGACAAGGTTAATAAATTAGAAAATGAACTTATGGCCTTGAAAAATCAAATGAACAATTTTATTGCAATGGTCGGAAAAGGAGGAAGTAATTCAGTAAGTATCTCAATAGATTTACTTTTTAAATATTATGACTCCTTTGTATTTATATATTAAGCTTAACATATATTAATTATAGCAGAAAGATGATACAAGTGGTCAACATTCTATCAATAACATGACGCAAAGCAAAAGGAACGAAACAAGTCCAATTATGAATTCTGTTCATGAGACAACACAAAACAAGAAGAAAGAACATGTAGTTGTTCGTAATTCCAATCAGGAGAGCTCAAAATGCAAATTACTAAGTTGGTTAGACAAAAAAACAGTTGTTGCCACCGGTGAAGTTCTATCAAAGGATCCTAAATCACTAGTACATCATGTGTCGCTTGGTGCTGAATGTTGGAAAGTTTCTGTGCGACATGTAGTAGAGGGCAATGAGAGCGTGACTCTGTATCGACCAACGCGTGAAGCTTTTCTTTTGAATGAAGCACTGGAAAGCATAATCGCATGGCCGATCAATTACATCATAACTTGTTAGAAAATGGAAGGTAATTTCTATCTAAATACTCATTTTTGCTTCTTTTCGCCGATCAGTTATAGCTTTTATCCATTTCAGTTGAGCTGAGACAAGAAATTTTCACTACAGATTGTCAATGGATGTTGGATCTACAGAAAAATTCTCTATATATTTTCAATTGAACTAACAACGCATTTCATTTTGTTTGCCACATCATTGTTATCATTATTCATGGAATTGTTGTAGGCAAAAAGAGTCTTTTGGCCCACCTCTTCTTCTTCTGTCAAGCTATTTTGGAAGTAATGCACCTCCTCAGCAATCAATAAGTACCTTGTCCAGGTTCGATTTTGATTTTCTGCTTAACTTTGTTTGCATGTATTGGTCAAAACATGTGATTTTTTAAGGAAATTCTCTCGAATGCAGTAAATTGGGATACTTTTTATCATTTTTGGGTGGCTCTAATCCAGTCCCTCATGTTTTTGGGTTGGCTCATATCATATTAACTTCCCTTACTGTTCAGTTTCCAGAGACATGCCACATGGAACTTGTCTTGTGAAATATCCATATTCTCCTTATATTAGTATCTTCAGAATGTTCAAATACAATTCCAGTTGAGTTGGTATAGTTCTTAGAAATATTCTTGACCAATGAGCAGTGTAATTTACTCTTTCATTTCAAAGTCTTCTATCCTTCTGGTGCTTTTAGAAGGAACCTCTACTAGATTGAGATATTAAGGTTATTATTTGGTGACAGGTCCACCTTATGCTAATCACCGAAGTTACTTATTCCTTTACTCCTTGTGACATATAAAAGGGAGTTCGGAGGTGCATTAGATGAACTCTTAGCGTAGAAGACCACCATAATAAGTTGACATTAGGAAATTTGTTGTCATTCAGCACATTGGTGATGGGTGTAAAATTATCCATATTCATGGAACTAGTCTTGTGTATAAGTCTCCTCATTAAACATGTATATAAGTCTCTTTCATGCATTCATTTTATTGGATATTTGTTAATATTATTTTTTATTTTTATTCAGGTAATTAAGCTTAAAGAAGAGGGGAGGCATGCTTCTACAAAGTTTCATATTTTGAGCTCAAGGACTTTAAAATCTTCGAAGGTCTTGAAGTGTCCAACTATAGTGAGAGTGAATTTTGCTTTTGTAGTAAGACAAAGTGACTTTGTTTTTGTAGTAAGACATTAATTTTGGTTTGAGCTTAATGACTAAGAAAATGACTTTGCTATTGGAAATCCAGTTTAAACACTTTTGCTTTGTGTTAAGCTTCTATCATGTTTGTGTCATCTTATTAATGTGTATGGATTTAGTGCAACTTGTTGGAAGTAAATACTCTCAATATAGATGTGAAATTAGTTTGATTTCGGTTGGAAAAACTGTGAGAACCATATTATAGTCATATTTATTTTGGTTTATTAATTTATATTTGTAGCTATTCAAATGTGGATATTTAAAAAAAACCATAATCACGGCGCGCCTTGCGAGCCACAAAAATGAAACTCATCAACCTTTTAACGGCCCTCATTTTGAGTCATAAATACATAACATTTACGACCTTCATTTTTGGGCCGTAAATGTGAGATAGGAGGTATTTATTTTTAAATATTCACAACTTGCCATGTGTGCCTTAAATTGAATAAATTGAATTTATTAACGGCCATCACTTCGAGTCGTAAAAGATTAGTATTTACGGCATGCATTATGGGACATAAATAAGATCCATAGTTTTTTAATAACTTCTTTTACGGCGTGCAATTACCTAAGTTACGGCCTACTTTCACACGCCGTAAATACTCGTACCCTTTTACGTCACTACCCTGTGAGCCGTAAAATTAGTTTTACGGCGCAAATTGTAGGCCGTAAAAGACTTTATTTGGTGTAGTGTCCTTTGGATGATCTACCAAGAATCTTATCTCTTTTGGCATATCCTCAGGATTGCTGGTTCCGGCTTCTTTGCTTGAAGGCTCAGCTGGTGCTTGGTGTGAAGGTTCTGTATCTTTATGTGAAGGTTTTGCAGTAGATGTACTTGGTGTAATCACATCTTCATTATCGTCATCGTCTAAATGTTGATTTAATTCATCAAACTTGACATAATTGATTCTTCGATGATCATGGTTCTCTTGTTGAAGATTATATACCCTTTGCTCTTTGTCGCATACCCTAAAAAGATACCTTCATCGGCCTTTTTATCAAATTTACTCAGGTTGTCTTTAGTATTAAGAATAAAGGTTTTACCACCAAATATCTTGAAATAAGAAATAGTGGGTGTTCTATCAAACCATAACTCATAGGGAGTCTTCTTTGATATAGGTCGAATTAGAACCCTATTGAGAATATAGCACGCTGTATTGACAGCTTCAGCCCAAAAGTATCTAGGTAGACTAAACTGGTTCAACATTACTCTAGCCATTTTAGATAGAGTCCTGTTCTTACGTTCTACAACTCCATTTTGTTGTGGAGTCCTAGGGCAGGAAAACTCATGCAAATAATCGTGTGTGTCACAGAATTGCTTAAACTCTGCATTCTGAAATTCGTCGCCATGATCACTACGAATGCGAGTAACCATGAAACCTTTTTCATTCTGTACTTTCTTGCAAAAGGTGACGAATTCTGATAAAGCATCGTTCTTACATACAAAAAAATATACCCATGTATATCTAGGGAAATCATCGACAATGACAAATGCATATAACTTACCACCTAGACTAGCAATTCTATCGGGTCCAAATAAGTCCATATGGAACAGTTGTAGAGGTCTAGAGGTACTTACAGCGTTCTTAGATTTAAAGACAGATCGGGTAGCTTTATTCTTTTCACATTCGCTACATACCGTACCCTTCTTGAAAGATATGTCCAGTAAGCTGCGAACCAACTTTTTTGTGGATAGTTTTGAAATTGTGTCCATATTTGCATGATCGAGTCTCATATGCCATAGTTGACTCTCAATGCTCTTGGCCATCAAGCATCTACCTGCTTTGTTAGCATCTTCTAACAGATAGAAAATATATATATTGTCTTTCCTGATACCTTCAAAGTTAGTACTACCAGTTGAGCTATCAACTATAGTATATTTGTCTTTGAAAAAGTTAATGCCATAACCGTGATCAACTAAATGGCTTATGCTGAGCAGATTATATTTTAACTCGGTAACTAGACAGACATCTTTAATCACAGGATAAGGAGCCTTACCAATATCACCGATAACGATTATGTACCCTCTTAAATTATTATCGAAGGAGACGTATCCTTTTTTATTCTTCTTCGACAGTATTACGAATAATGATGCATCACCGGTCATGTGCCGTGAGCAACCGCTGTCGAGGATCCATTTGCTTCTAGCATGTGAAGGGCGTTCCACCTACAAAACAGTTTGCAGATAAAACTTTTGGTAACCATTTCTTGTAGGGTCCTGATATGTTAGTTTTTGGTATCCATGAATAAACATTTAGATCTACTAACTTTCTAATTCTACATGCAGAGGATATATGATCAATGAGGGCACAATAATGAAATTTTGTATGTTGAGTGTTGAAAGTTGTGTGAGGTGCATGATTGGTAGGTTTTGGTTTTCTAGTATAGAAAAATGCATGCCTATTAGTCTTCTTGGTCATAGGTTTAGTATGTTTTGGTCTGACAGTGTTTGGTTTGGGTGTGTTCCGATGATTCGGTAATTGAACGTGTTAGAGTAGGAAGCAGCAACTTCAGGCCGTTTTCTTAAACTAATTTCCAACTTTTTGGAGGTGTCATATAATCTAGTATAGTCAGATGTAAGTATTTCCATTCTGACTTGTGCACACTGGGGATTCTTTCTCTCCTTAGATAGGTCTTCCTTTAGTTGGATGATAGTTTGGTCTTTTTCGTCGGATAACTTGGTAGTCTCGTGTAACAACAGCTTAATAGAAGAAAGCTCACCAGAGTCAATAGAAGAATTATTATTTCTAACATCGGCTAGTTGGTCGATAAGTCTTCCTATCTCACCTTTGTACTCTTTGAGTACCTTCTTAGAGGTTTCATATTTACTACGCAGTTTTCTGTAGTTATTTAACAGGTCACTAAATGCCTCTCCTAATTGCTCAAAGGTAAAATCATCATAAGGATTAAACAGAGGATTAGTGTTTACCTAATCGCAAGCCATCAAGCATACATTTGCAGCGTCATCTGATTGTTCGTCTTCTGAATCGCTGGCTTCGCTTTCATGCCATATGCTTGTATTGGAGTACTTCCTTGATGTAGATCTCTTCAGGTAGCCTTTGTCGTATTTGCTATTTTTTCTTGTTGATGATGATGCTGTTGGACAATCTTTCTTCATATATCATTTCTTTTTACATCCGTAGCAAATAGGATCTTTTTCGTTGTTGTTGCTATTGCTGTCTTTTGTTATTCTGTTGAATCTCATGAACTTCATGAATTTTCTTACCAAAAGAGCTTGATCTTCAGAGTCAGAGTCGCTGTCGTCAGAATCATCTTCGAAAGTTCTTCTATGTTGAGCCTTCAAAGCGATCGACTTCTCTGACTTCTCCTTTGGTGTAGCATCTTCAAAGTCTTGAAGATCCAACTCGTGAGTGAGTAGCTTATCCATGAGTGTTTCCAGAGATATTGTTGAGAGGTCATTTCCTTTAATGATTGTTGTAGCCTTTGGAATCCAGTTCTTTGTGAGAGCTCGTAGAAGTTTGTAAATCTTCTCATGGTTACTGTACTCCTTGTCTAATGAAGACAAAGGATTTACAATATCCAGGAATCTCGTAAATATCTGAGTGATGGATTCATTTGGCTTCATCTTGAATGTCTCGTACTCTTGAGTAAGTCTGCTGATCTTTGACTCCTTGACTTGTGTTGTTCCTTCGTAGGTTACTTTGAGAAGTTTTCACACTTCATTTGATATTGTGCAAGTCGACACCCTATTAAATTTAGTTCTGTCTAAAGCACAAAATAAAGCGTTAATAGCACGTGCGTCAAGATTGGCCTTTCTTGTCATCCTCAATATATTTATCATGGGATTCTTTTAACTAAAACTCCCTCAACAGTAATACGAGGAGGCTTTTTGTAGCCATCAATAACTATAGACCATAAGTCAAAATCAAAATATTTTAAGAAGAAACTCATCCGTGTTTTCCAATAAGTGTAGTTTGTGCAGTCAAACAGTGGAGGTCTATTTGTGGCTTGGCCTTCACTTGTGAATTTCACAGTTGCCATGTGTAATGCTGTGATCTATATAACAATTAAATATAACTGTAGTTTTACCTTACTTTACCTGTATAACCCGCTCTGATACCAATTGTAGGAACGAAATCGTAATACAGAATACTCTAAGGGGGGTGAATATAGTAGACAGCGGAATATTGCTAATTAAAAACTTGTTAGCAGTTAGATCACAGAAATAATAATAATCACAAAGTAATAATTGTAAAGATAAGAGATTAGAAGGCAAACGCAAACACAGAGATTTATACTGGTTTCCCTCTTGTGAGGACTAGTCTAGTCAGAAGAACTCTAGCTTCCAATTGAATCCACTATTAGAAAATCTCGCAAGTTTTCATACGAAGTTCTTACAATTTCTACAGATACGAGCTTTGATATGAAAAACTCGACCAGATTCAGTTTTGAAGAGTCTTTCTTCAATCAAGCCTCTGATTAGAATTTCTCTGAAATCTTCTAGACCATACCGGTAAATTGACTAGAGAATTGTAACTGGCTTGGGATTTGAAAATGGAAGCTTTTAAAAAAACTCTTTGGAAGAAACGTAAGCTTTAGAAGAGAAGAGATGAAAGTGAATGAGTGATTTGAAATGATGAGAATTCCTCTCTATTTATAATTTTTTCCTAAGGCAGAACTCTGGCAGAATTCGGGCAGAATTCGGACATAATTCTATGTAGCAAACCGCAACTGAAGGGAGACCAAGTTCAAAAACCAACGTTCAAATAACGTTTACCTTAGCCGAACTCTGGCCGAGTTCTGTTAGGGTTGGTCAGGTTTATTTTAAAAATTATTTTTGGGCTTTTTGAAATCCTTCAGAAGCTTTTGTAAATAAGAGATGTTTTTCAAGACATAGGTCAATTTTGAAATCGATTTTGGATAGCCTATTTGCCAATACGACTCGGTGTACAATATATTCCTAGACTCAATAAAAATAAAAATTAAATTGCATAAGGAAATACAGTCTCGAGTTGCAAACAATGCTTCGATCTTGAACGGAGTAGATATCCAATCTTGATCAGTGTTCAAAACGCCTTGATTAGTTGTTCCGTATATCGAGACAGAGTTTGATCAATTATTAAAATCAGGTTTGACCATGACCAATGGGCCAACACACATCATGGCACATGGCGCATGATATACTTAGACAGCGCATTTGGAGAATGGTGCAAGCGCCGACTAGCACTCTGAATGAGGCAGTCAACGTGGGCCTTGATTGCACTATATGCGGATGGTACAAACTCTGCTATTTGTCTTTCTCGATTGTTCATTTACCTTCAAGAGTGGAGTGAGCCTCCTCGGTTTTCACCAACGACGATGCGTGCTGTGGCACCCTCTGAGGCGTCGCTCGTGATGGAGTTCCGGCGGCACCTTTGCCCTTCGCGGCGGTAGATCTCTTTGGTGCAATGGTCGACAATGAGGAAAGTTTTATAAACTTGGACAAAAAGAGTTTGGAGAAGAAAATTTCTAAAAATAAAGAACTCTCTCTCCCCTCTCCAATTGGCTATTTATAGCCTAAAGCTATTCGTAACAGTCGTACGATCCACGCCTAAAACTCGGGGTCAGTTATAATGCTGTCATGCGCCAATTACACAGAAACGCTTCTTATTCAAAGTATTTCAAATTTTGAAGCTTTTCAAATTTAAAAACTTTGAAGGGGGGCTTGTAGAAGCCTAAAAAGTATAAACATCATCATGCGCTACTCATAAATGGCGCCAGGGCACCAATCATCAAATAACGCTAGCCATCGGATGGCGCACGGCATCAGTTGGCGCTAGACGTAGGTGGCGCTGGCTGACACGTAGCAAGCTTCCTCGAGAAGCTGAAATAGTTGTCATAATTACTGACAACACGTCAGTCGAGGAAAATTTATTTGAATCATGAACGCGCGACGCTCGGGAAGATTATGTCAGATTTTGTCATAATGACTGACAGCTGCCTCGCACCATTTGTATTTGGCGCAAGATAATTAAATGTTAAGAAGGGTGTATTAAACAGCAAATTGCACTTCGTGCCATTCAACAGTTGGCGCCATCTGATCAAATCATCCAGAAGTAGTTAGATGACGTGGCACGCATGCCACTAATCTTAAAGAACGTACATACGACACTGCCCACGATCAAGCGCATCTCTCACAGAATGCCATGTGTTATATGCAGTTAAGTTAACCGTTCGCGCAACTGGGTGAATAGCGTACCAAATGTGGTGTGCGCCAATCAGGATAACTACTTAATAGTTATCTCTAAACTCTATAAATAGAGTTTCAAATCACTTTAAAAGCATCACTAATGATTATAATCTCCTGAGCATTTGCTGCAGCACTCTCCAAAGGCTTTCTTCTTCGATATCGCATCGTCCAAGGGATAAAGTGATAGTCTTCTGATCAGATTCCTACATTTATACTTTCCCAGAAATCAAATTGTAATCTTGTCCTCTTGTCAGTTTGTAATCGAACTTTTGGTATCAACCATCGCTATTACATGGATATATATTTATATAATATATATGTAACCCTCATACATACATATATACATGAGAGATATAACATTAACATGTATTCGTATGACACAACACTAGAAGCTACCACCTATGCAAGATAGGGAGCTTCCCTCCACACACTACCAAAATGGCCATATGGCCATTTACCACAGAGTGCTCAAGGCATTTGCTCAGGGTCAAAGCCAAGATACTAGCCTTGTGGCCAATGTACTAGACCAAGTCAAGGGAAATGAGGGATTCCCAACTGCTATTGTACCCTGCCCAAGTGCCATTCAGAGCCTGTACTCAAGTGCTAAAGCAACCTGTCACTCACTCCTAAATTACTCACACTTAGGATAATGGCCAAGTGGCCAAACCTAAGTTCTCTCTACTCTCTATTCAGTTCTAACTCAGAACTAACCCTCTCCATATCACTGCACTCCATCTTTCTTCTTCTCACACTTGCACAGGCTATGCCTGACCCCAATACCTATCTAAATGCCCCTCATCACATATTGTCTAATGCACAATCCCTTGACTCACCCCTGTCCTATCTCTACCTGATACTTCAAAGAAGTGGACTGAACCACAAAGAGATGGGAGGACATAACATAGCTACTAGGCAGATGGCATAACCCTCGCTATTGCCAACTGATACAAACACCTAATGTCTGATACTTATATACAAACAAAACCAAGATACCACTTTAATACCTAACCCCAACCTTAACCCTAGGCTAAATGTCCTAGCCATCTGTCCAAAAGGGAATACCCTCTGCAGCTAATGCTGCTAATGCCCCTGTTTTACTGCAAGTGTATATGCCAATACAAACAAGGTAAGGCATGCTGTTGCCAAATTGCTACTGCTGCAACAAGTAAGAGCCAATGCTGCTGCAAAGGGCTGCAATTGCCAAGCATGGCAGGCCAAGAATGCTGCCATACTGCCACTGCTGCTAATGCGGCTGCTGCTGCTGTGGCTTACAAATGCAAAGCCACCTGCATACTGCAAATGCAAATACAGCCAAGAGCAACTGCTCACAACTCAAATATTATAAACCATAACACTACTGATACAACCTAATTTCTGATACTAACTAAAACCCCAACTGACACATTCAAATCCTAACTCACACTCACTAATACATACCTTAAATGATTCCTAACCAAACACCCTTACTTAGCACTAGGATTTGTACACCTACAAGACACTAATACTAGGATATACTATAGGATATCCTAACTAACACATCTCTAGTGACTGATAGCTCTCTGATACTAACTATTACAACCAACATGACACTAAAACACATACACAAACTCACATCCATACATGCTAACTGATACAAGATACCCTCGTATCACATGGACACCTCATATAGGCTCTAACACCTCTGTTACTTCTAAATGAACCTCCAAATTCTGATGTCTCTATAGCCAACACCCCTAAACTTCCAAACCTGGTATCAACTATCCCTATTACATGGATATATACTTATATAATATATATGTAACCCTCATACATACATATATACATGAGAGACATAACATTAACATGTATTCGTATGACACAACACTAGAAGGTACCACCTGTGCAAGACAAGGAGCTTCCCTCCACACACTACCAAAATGGCTATATGGCCATTTAGTACAGAGTGCTCAAGGCATTTTCTCAGGGTCAAAGCGAGTACACTGGCCTAGTGGCCAATATACTCGACCAAGACAGGGGAAAGAAGGGATTCCCTGCTGCTATTGAACCTTGCCCAAGTGCCATTCAGAGCTTGCACTCGAGTGCTAAAGCAACCTATCACTCACTCCTAAATTGCTCACACTTGAGCCATTGGCCAAGTGGCCAAACCCAAGTCCTCTCTACTCTCTATTCAGTTCTAACTCAGAACTAACCCTCTCTATATCACTGTACTCCATCTCTCTTCTACTTACACTTGTACATGCCATGCTCGACCCCAATACCTATCTAAGTGCCCCTTATTACATACTGTCTAATGCACAATCCCTTGACTCACCCCTGTCCTATCTCTACCTGATACCTCAAAAAAGTGGACTGAACCACAATGAGATGGGAGGACAGAACATAGCTAATGGGCAGATAACATAACCCTCTCTATTGCCAACTGATACAAACACCTAATGTCTGATACTAATATACTAAGAAAACCAAGATATTACATTCTAACCTCTGATACTCTCTAATTAGCTCACACATTCACTCAAAAATAAAATGGCCAAGGAGATAGACCAATGGCCAAACACACAAATAGAGGGTGCCACCCATGCTGCTGTTGTAGCATGCATCACCATGGCCTAGGAGGGTCTGGCATTGGCCCAAGGCCTAAGGTCAAGATGATAAGCCAATTGCCAAAGCCAAATTGCCAAACTCAACAGTGGTCAACACTGGCCTAAGGCTCTGCTCTCAGAGTACAGGCTAAATGGCCTCACTAATCAGATCTACCAACTGAACACAATCAGTCCACATGACTGTGAACACAAACCCAACTTAAAACCCAACACACACACATACATATCCTCTAACACATGTAACACACATATATATATGTAAATATATAGGAAAACACTAGGAAATCAATTAGAATGCCCAACTAATGAACAACCTACCCATCTATGGACACAAAACTGAATAAAAAGCCAAAATTGGTCTATTAGGCATTTTAAGAAACACTTGGGGGACTATCCTCAAATTTCTCCAAGGATAACCCTAAAACTCTAAATAAAATGCACAAAAATGAGGTTTAGAGCCTTGCTCACCTCCCCATGGGTACCCCTAACCAAAGTGAGTGTTCCTACATGTGTCATGCATGAAAAAGGAGATCAAAACTATCAAAATACAAGGGTTTTACCTATTGGGTGGTTGATTTCCCAATGGAGTCTTCTATGGATGCTCTTGTGTCAAGTTTGACACAAATTCCTCCTCCCTTGGACTCCTCCCCACGAGCTCCTTGGTCTCCAAGCTTCTAGCCTTGTAGAATGAAAGTTTGGGAAGTTTTGGAAGAATTTGGGGGAGTTTTTATGGAGGGAATGAATGAAAATGGAGAGGGCTTGGAGAGGGTTTCTTTTAGGGTTTGTGGAGGCTCTAATGGAATAAAGAAGGTGGGTTAAATGCTCATTATGACCAGCCAACATGAGAGCCCTAAATCCCCTTCTCAAAATATCTATTTTACCCTCTCAAGTTGTCATGAACACTCTCCTAATTGAAGGGATAATTATGCTCTAAGTATGAGATTAATTTCTAGTCTAAACTATGCCTAACATAATTTAAATGAGGCTAGTTGTGTTCATCCTCGAATGTAGGTTCAAGTGGCTATGTCTAGTCTAATTGGGTCAATAAGTTAAGGTCCAATAAATAGGTTAGTCAACTAATAAATGCTACAATTATATTTAATTAATAAAAAATACCCACTATAGAAATAATACATAATGACAAAAATATCCCTATTTTAGAACTATGGTAGTGACATTATCTTCAATCTGTCTGCTTGTGTCGCTGCGATATATTCCTAATTTGAAGATTATCAATTATGCACCATCTTTGTCTTGTACAAGTATAATTCAGACTTGGACGACATTATGCCAAAGCGAGGATGGTCAGTTCCCAGAGATTTATGCGAGAACGAATGACTCTACGGAATCAGGGCATGACACTAGATCTTCCGAAGATAAACTCATGGTCCATGGTGCATCAAGACCGATCTAAACTAATATTGTCATTCTGAAGTCCAAGAACGTGTGTTATGCCCCGATTCCGCAAAATCGATCGTCCTCGCATGGACATGATGCCGCATGAGCCTAAGTTGTGCTTGCACAAGGCAAATACCGTAACAGCCGATTAATAGCTTAACAATGGGGTCGTCGTGTAGAAGTCATGTGTAGAGAAGTTGAACAACACAATATGTGGAAAAGAAACTCTTTTATTGATATTGAAACAAAAGATTACAATGGAAGCCAAGAATTATAATCACTCAAGCTCACTTGCTCTCTGAATACAAATCGCTCTGCTATCTTTTTCTCTTATATAATACAAACCCTCATGCCTTAAGGCTTACAAATTTAATAAGACTATGTCCATACATTATGTGCCGTATAAGTGAAGACTCCAATGCGGCTGCACGCCTCAAAATGCCAAGGAACTCTATGTATGTATGCGTCCAAGCGAGCTCTGTCTCGAACGAGCAAGTACCTGTAACCTACATGCAAACTGGTAGGGTATCAGTACACAACCGTACTGGTGGGAAGCATCTCGTTCACCCTTATAAAACCAATACATTATTTTAGTGAGTGCAACTTATTTTGCTGTTGTCTTTCTAATCTTACCTTAGGATCTGTTTCAAGACATAGACTCCTAGTCTACTTTGTGATAAAATAACATAGCTGTGCCATAAAACCCATTTGTGTAACAACATCGAGGCAGTGCCTCACAACATTGTATAAATTACACAATCTTTGCCTTACGACTTTCCTCCAATTCATCGTACAACTTGGCTCAATCATAGACATGTGAACTTAGTATTAACAACTCAAAACACGATACCACATCTCGTGCCGAAACACGTATTTTTGCTATAGCAAAATCTTAGGCTCCATACTCGTATTGTATATCGTGTACACTTTTTTTGACTTCATTCGTGTCGTGCATACACTTCTTAACTCATCTAAGGCATGCACCTGGATTGACACTCTTATGTCGACTTATTCTATATGGAAGGTCACTAGCAAGTCTTGCTATCCATGGACCATATTGCAGAATGACAACAATTCATGTGAGAGGTACAAACTCCACCGATAGGTGCCGCTGCTGTATTACGAACATATACTTCATTCAGTATCGCACCTATACTGAAGGATGCACAATACCAAATTTTTCCTAGTTCAACATGATTTCGGTGCCCCAATGATTCACTCGAGGAACTCAAACCTTGTGTACAAGTTGTCTAATGACCATGCAAGACTCAAATCAACTTACCATTTATAGTACCCATCCTCATCTTCTTTACTTTCCATATTCTTTATTGCAGCTCCCAAACGAGGGACTACCTCGGCAACCTATAGTCCGGAGCACTTTCAATGTTTCCATCTTCTTTTTAACTCAAACCAGGAACGACTATTTAAAAGCCTTCATGCCTAACTTGAACCAAGTATATTATGTGTAGTACCTTCAATCGAGTCATACTCTATATAACAAGCCTAGAAATCATGAGACTGTGTGGCTATAACAAGCCATGGAACCGTGAAACCGTAGGACCATGTCTGCTATGACATCAAGTCGTTAGCCCGTGGCATAACTTGTTTCATCCAGTACGTGAGGTCGAAAGACCAAGTACCAACTTTTGAAACCTATCATGGAGAATATCTAAGCAACATGTTGACACTTTTCCATGTTCTATGTATATACTTGACTCAATAGGATTATTACCTTAGCTATGTAGGTTCATCTCTTTTGTTAACAAGCCTACTCAGTGCATGTGAAAATCTATTTTATTATTGTGAAGGCTAAGCTGAGACAAGTTTATCGAATCTACCCACCTGAATAAGGAGTTACATCGACCGAGCAGGGCTTCGAGCAAGCCGTTGTATATCCAAGTCCAATCGTCGTTGTATTTTGATTCATCCGTTTGAATTGAGTGGGGTGGGTACTACAATGTTGGGTACATCATTTCCTAAAATGTCAACATCCAGTCATCATTGGAGAAAATACATACAATAAAAGCAGTTCCAATACAATGTAGAGACTATAAAACATGAAATAACAATGAAATACATGATGAACAAGTAAAAACTGGAATCATGGTATAAAAAATAGAGTAAAACAAGTAATCATGAATAAATATGGCATATGTGTCACTACCACAATTCTAAATAGGATTAATTTTGTTATTTTACATCATTTATATTGTATATATGGTTATTTAATTAATTGCTTGTGAAGGTTGCATTTACTGGTAGACTAGTCTATTTATTAAACCTTTGACTTGTGGACCTAATTGGACAAGACATGACTACTTGGACCTATATTCTAGGATGAACACAACTAAACACATTTAATTCATGTTGAGTCAAGATTAGAAATATAAATTAACCCAATGCTTAGAGTAGAACAACCCTTCATTTAAGTTAAGTGTTCATGACAAATTGAGGGATATTTTAGGCATTTCAATATAGGTTTTAGGGCTTCATTTATGGCTGGTCATAAAGAGGGTTTTCTCCCTCTTCTTCATTACATTAGAGCCTCCAAAAACCCTAGAAGAGCTCTCTACAAGCCCCCTCCATTTCCTACACTTCCCTCCACCAAAACTTTTCCAAAATCCCTCAAAACTTTTCCTAATCTTCACTTTAGAAGGCTTGGGGCTTGGAGACCAAAGACCTAGAGAAAAGGAGTCCAAAAGCTTGGAAGATTGTGTCAAACTTGACACTAGAGCATTCCTAGAGAGTTTCATTGGGAATTCATCTCCCAATAGGTAAAACTCTTATCATTTTCCTTAGTTTAGATGTTATTTTCATGCATGACACTAGTAGGAACACACACATTGACTAGTGGTACCCATAGGGAGAAGAGCAAGGCTCTAACCATCATTTTGGTAGTAGTTATTTGGAGTTTTTGTGTCATCTTTGGAGAAATCCGAGGAGAGCACACCAAGTGTTTGTCAAAATGACAAATAGATCATTTTAGCTTTGTTTTTCAGTTTTATACATATGAATAGCTTGGGTTGCTCATTTAGAATAGGCATGCATGATCCTAAGTATATATATATATATATATATATATATATATATATATATATATATATATATATATATATATATATATATATAGCTGAGCTCTCTTTCCTCCTTTCCCCTCGTGGCGATCCAGGCTCTCGCGGCACCGGCCGCCCGTCCAGCCCACCCCCGATCACCCACGCCGCCAGCGCCTCCCTCTCCTCCGCAAAAGTCGGCTGGGCCGCCCGTGCGATGGCCGCGGCCGGGCGGCGCGACGCCCTCCTTCGCTGTCGGTCTGGACCCCCGCCCACCTCGCGTTGGTTGGCGCCTCCCAGCCGGGGCTGGCGTCGAAGCTCCGATGGCCGCCGACGGTTACTCCTCCGGTCCCTCTCGTCTTTGCAGCTACTCCCCGTGCTCTGGCGCCCCGTCCGCCCTGGCCGGAGCTCCCCCCTCCTTCTGAGCACCCCGGTACGGCCAAGCCGCTGAGGTGACCTCCTTTCCCTTCGTCGTCGGGCTTCCCCTGCCGGATCCCTCCGGTCGCCTTCGCGGTCCTCTTCGTCGAAGATCCGAGGTCTTCCTCAGCCCTGAGTTCGAATTTGAACTTTCAAATTCTGAAGCTCCCGCTCTCGCATGCGCCTCCCGCCATCTTGGGGTGCCATGCGCCCTCCTGGCCTCGGGCTTCTGCATCCCGCCCGGCCGAGCCGACGTATGCGCCCCATCTGTGGGGGTATGCGCCTGGGCCTTCTCTCTGGGGAAGGAGCAGTATGCGCCCTACCTGCTGGTTCATGCGCCCACTTCTGGCGTCGGGGCTCCCGTCGCCTACGTACCGGCTTTTCCATGCCATGCGCCTGCGTCGAATCAGGCACAAACCTCTGTACCTGTCTCCTCTTGTTATGCGCCTCCGACTTCTGCTCCTATTTCACCCGTTCAGGCACATACCGCCGGATTCGCTCCTATGGATTGTTGGCCCCCATGCGCCTAGAGAGGCCGGTCCCCCACCTAGCGCGGCCGTCCGTGCTCCCGAGCCAGCAGTCCCTCCCTGTGCTACCGGTCTCGTGAGCAACCCACCTCCTCCTGGTGTCTCCCCGGACCGTGCCAGTGATCCTCCCACCCGCGCTCCGAGCTCCCGACTTTCCACTCCCCCTCGTCGGTCCTTTGCTGGAGTTCTACGCCCGGACAGGACTACGGAGTTGCCTCCCCCAGCTTTTGGCCACGAGCTTCCTGAGCTCGAATTCCTCCCCCCCCGCCCAAAGGTGAACCCATCAGCGTGCCATTCTCCTACGCTAAGATTAACTCTCTTTCCTCCTTCTCGAGATCATTCGTTCTGAAATTCTAGTCCGGATGCCCCAAACTTCCGGTCGCGCAGGAAGCGATTGCTAGATGGGGACTATCATCCCCGTACAAGGTCGCCCCGGTAGACTCCAAACACCTCTTCCTCCACCTGTCTTCTGACCCCGACTGCTCTCTAAGTCTGGGCAAAGGGCACCACCACCATCGGAGCTCACACCGTCAAAATCGCCAAATGGGCCCCAAATTTCAATCCACATTCTGACTCCAAGATTGTCTCCACTTGGATCACTTTGCCTCAACTTCCCTTGGTCTGCTTCGCCCCCGCCGCACTAAAGCGGATTTCCAACTCTTTCGGGAAACTGGTCGCTATAGCAGACGAAACGTGCCATCTCACTAAGGGCAATTATGCCAAGATTTGCATGGAGAACGACCTATCCGCTGAACTTCCATCCTCCATTCAGCTCGAGCTAGGGGGGCGGACCCACCTTCAGGCACTTGACTACGACAACAACATCAGCTTTTGCTCGCACTACCAGATTAGAGGCCACCAACCAACGCAGTGCTTCAAAGCACACCCCAAGCTCAAGAAGAAAGTGCCCCCAAATAAACACATCCGGAAGACCACCAATCAGGCAAACATCATAACCTCCCCGGGCCCGATTCTCCCACGCCCTAACACCCACTCGCGCTTCAACGAGAGCGACAACTCCTCTAGCTCCCCCAAACTCATAGCGGAGGACAACAGTATGGCCCAAGCCAAGACAACAGACATCACCCTCCTCAACAGATTCGACCTCCTCAGCCCCCCTCTAGAGGAAGAACACATCTCACCCCCTACCGAGACACAGATCGAACCCGACGAAGCGCCGGTCGATGTTCCCCCTGTAGAGCCCCAGATTGCGGATACTCGCGACGGTGTCCTCACCGAGAGGGCCGATTGGCAGGACCCTCCCCTATCAGTCACCGTTACTCTCCCCTCATCACCCGTTCGGATGCGGTAGAGCAGACGCTAGACCTTGAGTACGAAGCATGAATCCGACAAGCTTAGGATGCATGCTTCATCAACCCAAACAACCTTTCAGCATACTGGCCGAGATCGAATCACAACTCGCCATCACCTCGGAGTTCGCTCCAGAGATGGATGATCAGACGGCAGACACCTTGGCGCCTGACACACGCCCCCCATTTATCAAAACAAAAAGAAGAAGAAAAATATATCCGACCCAAAGAGCCGTCGGTCATGACCACCCGGTTAGCATCAAAACTCAACCCCACACCCAAAAGCAATCATGAGAATGCTTAACATCCTGGCGTGGAACGTTAGAGGGCTCGCCAACAAACCCACCAATAGGAGATTAACCTCCCTCATCAAAATCCACCGGATCGACATTATCGTCATCATCGAACCAAAAATACCCCAGAAAAAACTCAAAGCCATCTAACTTCAATTTGGATTCCCAAACTCCATCGCCGGGTGCCACGACATTTGGATTCTTCTTTCCAATGAATGCCCGTTTGGAACCGTCCTTGACTACGAGCAGGCGCTGTCCTGCTGGATAGAATACCCAACCCTCACATCCAGATCCCTCATATCCACTGTCCATGGCAGCTGTGATTACGTCGAGCGCAAGCAACTTTGGTCCTCCCTGACGGATATTTACAGCTCCCTCCACACCCTTCCGTAGCTTTGCATCGGGGACTTCAACATTATCACTAGCAATGAGAAGAAAACCGAGGGCCGCCCGCCCCACCATCCGGCGATGATCGACTACAACTCCTTCATGTTTCAGACCAACTTACAAACCCTTCCTTTCTCCAGGAAATCCTTCACATGGTGCAACATGCAAGATGGAGCCCGCCGCCAATACTCGTGTCTGGATTAGGCTCTCGTTAACACCCGGTAGACTGACATGAACCTCATCTCCAACCTATCCTACCTCAACTCCACAGAATCGGACCATTCCCCCCTCCTCATCGAGGTCAGCACTAGCACTCACCTGATTCAAAAACCCTTCAGATTCCTGGATCTATGGAAACAACACCCTTAATTCCACAACATTGTGGCTTCCGCTTGACACTCAGATAACAACCCAAACCCCATTATCAGAATGGCCGTTAAACTTAAGGCCACTAAACGTGCCCTCACCGCTTGGAGTAAACTTGCATTCGGCAAATCATCCAACAAATCAAGACCGCGGAGGACGACGTCACGCGTGCCGAGATTAGATTTGCCACCGATGGATCCCCGGAGAATCGAGCAACCCTTAACCTCAACAGGGCCGTCCTTAAATTGTGCCTCAAAGTGGAAACGAAATTCTGGAAGCAGAAAGCTAGACTGTCCTGGGATAGCGACGGTGACAGAAACTTAGCTTTCTTCCACGCATGTGTCCGAGGCCGCAGACATCAATTGTCCATTCATCAAATCTTCTACGAAGATGGCACCCTTCTCAAAGACTAGCAGTCCATACAGGCGGCTGCGACCAACTTTTATGCCAAACTCTTCGCCAAAGACGTCGTAGCCAAAGATGAGACATTCCTGTCTAAGGTGCCTCTGCTGATTGACGAGCTAGAGAACGATCAGCTGTTAATCCCCCCTCTGCAGAAGAAGTAAAGTCTGCGGTGTGGGCTCATGACGAACACAGCGCACCTGGCCCAGATGGATTCTCGGGTGTCTTCTTCAGATCATATTGGAATATCATCCACACCGATGTGATCGAGGCTGCTATCGCCTTTTTCCAAGGTACGCATTATCCCAAGTCGATATCCCGGACCAACCTCATCCTCATCCCTAAGAAAGATAACCCGAAGTCATTCAAAGATTTTAGACCTATCAGCCTATGCACTTTTATAAACAAAATCATCTCTAAGATAATCACCACCAGGATGGCCTACATTCTCCCCAAGATCATATCAGATAAACAAAACGGATTCGTCACCGGTAGGAATATCACTGACAACATCCTGCTAGCCCAAGAGATGATTACGTGCATGAAATTCTCGTCGAAAGGGGGTAATATTGCTATCAAGTTTGATATGGAGAAGGCCTTCGACCGCCTAGACTGGCAATTCTTAATCTGGGTCCTCAAGGCGTTCGGTTTCTCCGAAACGTGGATTGACATCATATACAGATCCATTAGTGCTTCTTGGTTTTCTATCGTCATCAACGATTAAGCCAATGGATTCTTCAAATCCAGCCGTGGGGTGCTCCAAGGAGACCCTTTATCCTCTACCATATTCATCATCGCGGTCGAAGCCCTTAGCAGGAATCTTAACGACATGGTCAACATCCCCAGATTCTACCACTTCCACACCACCACGGGATGCCCCATAATTACCCACCTGGCCGACGCAAATGACATCCTCATCTTCTTCTCTGGCGATTTAGGCTCCGTGGAGGTGATGCGCAACACCCTCAATAAATACACAAGATGTTCCGGCCAGAAGATCAACCAAGACAAAAGCGTTATATACACCCACCACAAAGTGGATAGGAACCACTCTGCCACCCTCATGAATCTTACCTCCTTCAACACTGCATATCCGCCATTCACATACCTGGGTTGTCCATTGGTGTATGGTAGATCCAATTCCAGCATCTTCAATGGGCTCGTCAGCAAGATCAAGAAGAAGATCGAAGGCTGGCACAATGCCACCCTCTCTCCAAGCGGCAAAATGATTCCCATCAAGCACGTTCTGTCCTCCATCCCTATCTACACCCTGGCAGTTTGCTCCCCGCCCTTGAAGGTTCTGTCTTCGCTGGAGAGTCTCCTTGCTTACTTCTTCTGAGGACACCAAAAGGGAAGAGAGAAGCAACATTGGACCAGCTGGGATACGATGGCTAAACCTACGAACGAAGGAGGCCTCAGATTTGTTAAATTAGGGCATATCATCGATGCCTGCTCTAAGAAACTGTCGTGGCAGATTAGATCCCATCAATCCATCTGGATGCCTTTCATGAAATCCAGATACTTCCCTCACGCTCACCCAGCGTCGGCTAGGGCCAATACTCGCTCCTCTGTCTCCTGGCAACACATTCTCTACGGTCGACAAATGGCTGAACCCCTCATCCTTTTATGGCTCAGCGATGGCACGTCTTCCCCAAGCTACGAAAGATGGATTAGAGATTTCGTATTTCAGCTTACCCCAATCGCCCCTCCGAATTGCTCGATCCGGGACCTTTGGAGCAGCCCATATGGTTGGAGGTGGGACCGGATCAGAGATTGGCTAGGTATGGAAGCTGTCTCTGCGATCGCCGCTGCAAACATTTTTTTTTGATCGCCCTGACACCCTACTTTGGTCCCCTTCCGCATCCGGTGTTTTCTTGATGGCATCTGCCAGGCTCGCGATCAGGACCGGCGGAACACCGTCCGTTCAGATAGCCCCCTACTGGCATACTTGCATTCCTCTCAAGTGGCCATTTCTGATTTGGAGAGCCCTTCGCAGGAAGCTTCCGACAGATGACTCACTCACCGGTATAGGCTTTAGTCTAGCTTCCAGATGTCACTGCTGCACTTCTCACAAGCAAGAAACAGCAGAACATATCCTGATCTTCGAAGACCTTGCCGACAGGCTTTGGCACGAGCTCGTCCGTATTTGTAGATCTCGGCATCAAGCCGGAGGCTTCAACGATCTCCTAGCATCCTGGGGTGAATCGCATTGTAATCAGATCGCTGCAGCCGTCGGCATCTGGGTCCTTTGGAAGAACCGAAATAGATTCAGATATGAAGACTGCCAGTACAACACAGCTCAACTGATCAGAGAAACTCGGTGCCAGATCCTTAAAATCAGGAACCGCTGCTCCCACTCTTCAATCCAATTTTGGCAGGCGTTGTGTTAGCCCTGCAGTAGCCACTTGGTGCGCTCGTTTTGTGGTCTGAGTCATCTTGTCTTTCGCGCTTGGCACGCTCTCTTGTATAGGCTTCGGCATTTTGCGCCTGATACATCAATCAAGTTTCGGTTTATTAAAATATATATATATATATATATATTTTTTATTAAAATATATATATATATATTTATATATATAAAAATATATATATATATATATATATATATATATATATATATATATATATATATATATATATATATATATATATTTATATATATATGTGTGTGTGTGTGTGTGAGTGTGTGTGTGTGAGTGTGTGTGTATTTGTATGTATGGATCTATATATATATGTTCCTACATATAGTCATATTGTGTTATGTTTTTGAGTGTCATGAGTGTCCAGTCATTGAGTGGTGAGTCCTGTTTTCAGTCATTTTGACAAAGTGTCTCTAATGTGTGTGTGTGACTCATGTATTAGGGTGTCATGTGTTAGTGTTAGTGTTAGAGTGAGATATTGAGTGAGGGGATTTGGGGACTGTCCAATGATAGGTTATGAAGTGGTACCTTTTGTGAGTAATCATGTACTGTCATAAGGACTATGTGTGTGGGTGTTGTTTATACCCACAGGGGCTAACTATCATGTGACAGTATGGGCATATGGGGATTTTGGTTTGCACAGTCCATAGGACAGTAGCGTTTATATGGGTGAGTGAGTTAACTGCCTATCTAACAGTAGTGTTGATATGTGTCATTATTGAATTTATATCGCTAAGTGCAGGTGTCTAATATACATATAAGTATAGATTTGTGTGTGAGCCCATAGACATATCCATATATATATTTATGTATATATATATGAAATATATATATATATATATATATATATATATATATATATAATATAATATATATATATATAATTTTTTATTATATATATATATATATAATTTTATTTTTTTATTATATATATGTGTGTGTGTGTGTATATTGTTATATGGGTGAATGATGATAGACTGAGTCATGTACCTGTGTTGGTGATGGAGAGTGATAGGGGTCTTGGTATCAGTAAGGATTTTGGGAGAGTTTTTTCTATCTGTGCATCATACAGGTATGGGCTAGTGGCAATGTGCACCTGTGCACATTGGAGGGCTTAGGCCATAAGCTACTTGGCCTGTTCGAGCCAAGGAGTATAAGCAGCAGTGCTTAGACTCGAGGGATCTCTTGTCCCTATGTGCAGGAGAGGCAATAGCCTTGCATGGCCAAGGCAGCAGGCAATGCCTTGCCTTGTTTTGACAGCAAGGCCATAGGCCATAGCACATGCCATATTGGCCAGGCCATACTTTGCAGCAGGCTACGTTAGCCAGTGGCTCTTTGGCAGCAGGCCAATGGCCAGGCAGGGAACCCCTTCCCTTTTTGAGTTCCTGTAGAGTGTAGAACATGAAATGGGGGTGGGGGATTTGGCCTTGGCCCTAGGATATTGGTTGTATCAGTGTATGGCCTGTGTGATAGTTTGAGAGGGAAGGCAGCCCCCTACTTAGCAAATGAGTGTGCATAGAGGGGGAGGAGCAGTTAACTTTAAGTTAGGGTGTTAGGATAGGTAATACACTAGTGTTATTGACATAGGTAAATTAGTAGAGAGTGACATATGAGTGCTAGTGTCCAAGAGTATGAGAGAGTGTCATTAGTAAGGTAGATGAGTCTAAGTGATAGGTGGTTCCTATTAAACTGATTTGGAGTGTGCCAAATTCTTGTGTCATTGTCAGTGAAGTGAATGTAGGGAGTGCCTTATGTTAGGTGTTTGGATTAGGGGAGAGAGTGGAAGTGCAACATCATTTGCACTGATGTTAAACAGCACCATTGTTCCTGCAGTATGTAGGACAGTGAGGGGAGAGTGCATAGG
Organism: Iris pallida; assembly: GCA_029216955.1. Classification (NCBI taxonomy): domain Eukaryota; kingdom Viridiplantae; phylum Streptophyta; class Magnoliopsida; order Asparagales; family Iridaceae; genus Iris; species Iris pallida. The sequence goes on from JANAVB010033220.1 coordinate 10,413,485, forward strand.
CACATGTGGCTTGGCCATTAATGGACAGTTGATAGTAAGTGAAGTAGAGAGTTAATTGTCTTAGTGGTTGTGCCTATGTGAGAACTAGTGAGTGTCATAGTGTTTAACATGTGGGTATAGTATCAAGTGTCAAAAGAGGAGAAGAACATACACATGTATCAGATTTCCTATATGGGCAGCAGTAAACAGGTAGGATGTAAAGGCAGTGCATAGGGGCCTGTGTTAGTTGTGCGTGTATGGTGTTAGAGTTAGTATAAGTAATGTAGTAGATAGTGTAATAGGGTATAGAGTAACCTAGGTAATGGGTAATGGATTAAATAGGCAGTTGAAGTTACCTATGTAGGTAATGATATCTATTACAAATTATATTACGTAGGAGGGTAATGCAATATATAGGAACATACTACATATAGGGATACATATAATATTTAGTATAGGTAATACCAAATTGTTGGTAAGGAATTTAGATGGATAGGTGATAAAATTACATAGGCAATGGTAATTTATCTAGCATAGAAAAATACCTATATGTTAGAAATATAATATTACCTAGTATAGGCAGTATTATGAGATAGGTAATATATGTAATAAGTATGTAATGCAAGTTAAGGTAAAGACTAATCAAAGGGAAAATTCAATTAGGAATTGTCTACAAAGTGAAATAAGTGAACTTAACCTAGGTTGACCCGATTTGACCAAGATTGACCAGTTTGACCTAAAAGTCAACCTTTAAGTCAAATTGACCTAGTTTGACCCCGGAAGCCTAGTTTGACCTAGATTTGACTTAGATGGCATATCAGACATTAGATATCCATGTTTAAACACACTTAAACACCAATTAACATATATATATATATATATATATATATATATATATATATATATATATATATATATATATATATATATATATATAGGAATTGGTAATTACCAATTCCTATATATATATATATATATATATATATATATATATATATATATATATATAAAATATATATATAGGTCTTTATGCGCTCGAGTGGTTAGGAGATCGATTCCTAGTTGGGGGCGTTCAACATAATTACCAATTCCTGTATATATATATATATATATATATATATATATATATATATATATATGTATAATATATATATATATATATATATATATATATATATATATATATATATATATATATATATATATATATATATGTATAATATATATATATATATATATATATATATATATATATATATATATTTATATATAATATATATATAGGTCTTTACGAAGGAATAATTACCAATTCCTATATATATATATATATATATATATATATATATATATAAATATATATATATATAGGTCTTTATGCGCTCGAGTGGTCAGGAGATCGATTCCTAGTTGGGGGCGTTCAACATAATTACCAATTCCTGTATATATATATATATATATATATATATATATATATATATATATATATATATATATATATATATATATACAGGAATTGGTAATTATGTTGAACGCCAATATATATATATATATAGTATACTCAACATTGACACTTGATACATACCATAGTATCTATGTTTTACATTGATACTCGTATTCATGACACTATGCACATCCTATTTCCTGATACATCAAACACTAATACACTAGATACACTCAACACTGAGATACTAGGATGCACTCATATAGGATTCTCATTTAGGATACACGCCAACATGATATCCAACTGCTACCCTACTTGTACACACATACACTTATGTCACCTATAGGATACTCACTGACATCAACATGGATAACAAACTGCCGTTGTACACAAAATGTCTATAGGAACCAATCTATCTCACTAATGTATACAACTATAAACACATACGGACACTATACCCGAACACTACACCTAGCAATTGTTGCTCACACTACTGCTGTTGCAATTTATAATTGAATTACCCAAGAAATCCTCCAAGGTCAGCCTAGTTTAAAGGCAATAATTTCTACTAGAACATACATGTACTATGGGTATTTCTAATACTGCTGCAATTCTTTTGCACATAGGACTGTTACTCCTTTAACTGATACTCGAAAGGTCAACATACATACTCACTCACCTATGCACACCCATTCCTGATACAAACACAATCGATTTCATATAGACACACACAAACACCTACATACACTCTTACAATTGACTCACTACACTGAGCAGTGCACAAACATACCTTACTGCTTGGTACACACATCTGTAGACCCTACACACACTCGATGAAACAACATACAACACATTCCCAACCAAAATCAATACCAATTTGTTATCTATGGTAGTCCTCCAGATATCCTCCTTCATAAAATTTGCTATAGCGAAGGGTCTGGAACGCATATTAGAAGGTGGCCCGTAGACATTTGACGGTAGACTGGTTGTGCTTAAGAGATGGAGGCCGGAGACCAACTTCGAGAAAGACAAGCTAACTAACGTGCCTATATGGATACGGTTACCATGGCTTTCTCCCTAACTTTGGAGTATCCTACAGATAATGAAGATAGCTATTATGGTCGGAGTCCTAATCAAAACTGATCTGACTAAAGCAAGAAGACAGTGACTTTCTTACGCTTGTATCTTCGTGGAGATTACAGCTATAGATGGCTTGCCCAGAAAAGTAGATATTCTATTGTCCAATGGCGATAAGGTGGTGCAGGATGTCCACTATGAGTGGATGCCTCCATCCTGTATTGGATGTAAATGTTTTGGTCATACCAAAGTCCAATGCTCAGAAACTTCGATGACAGATGTGGAAGAAAACCTACAGATGGTGGAGGACAGGCAGGAAGGAATACAGAAGATGGCAACTTCGATAATCGATGCTTTAGCGGACACGTAGATGGACATAGAGACATCAGAGATCCTCGGGTTGGTAAGAAAGGATATAACATAGCACTTGCTTCTTGGAAAGAGGAGTGGGCCTGAGACACGACTGACCAGTGCTTCCTTCTCCCTCACATTGGTGGCACTAGAGGGGACGAGCCAGAAGAGACGATGCACAATGTATCCCAATGGGCGTTATAACCAAGAAATGAGCAGATAAGAACAGGAGGATCCTCGTGTGGATGAGGAGGGAGTGTTGGAGTGGGTAGGGTTCCCACCTATGTGGAGAATACCCCGAAGAGCGACGAGCGCCATCCGTGTGTCGGAGAAGCTTGGGGAGTGCATGGATTTTATTTTGGTACATATATGGTAAGGAAATATATGATTGGATTTCCATATTTACTTTGATTATATATTTATGATTGGACCCTTCATATTGTAGCTTTCCATATTATTGGGTTTCCAATTATGGTAAGCTAATTATGATTGGATTTCCATTAAATATATGATTGATTTATATTGGAAGTTTCCATATATATTGGCCATCCATGTATGGGTTACCAAGGGCTTATAAAAGGGTGATGTATGCTAGTTGTAAAATCATCTCAAAACAAAAAAAGTGCTTTACAATCTTTGAGAGAGAGGGAGGATTAAGGACTATTGTGAAGGAGAGATTGCTTCGAATAATTTTTTGGCATCTCTTATTCTTCGGAGTCCGCAATCAAAAATTTTCTTCTTTCAAGTGAGTTGTGGTGATCCGTGTTGGATCGGGAGGAGCTTGTAGAGGGTGTATTCTCTTTATTCCATTAGTGGAGGTTCTTCAGGGTTGTACTCCGATCGTTCCGTAGTTTTTCCCGCAAGGGTTTTCCACATCAAAAATCTTTGTGTCTGCGATTGTATTTGGCATTTTTGGTTTGTGTGCTTTTGCTCGGTTCTCTCGCAGGACTTTCTGGTTTGGGGGAACGGTTTTCGCGCTTCGTTCCCAACAGAGTGGTATCAGAGCCAGGTTCAAAGAAGTGTCAGGAGTTGACAGTCAAACCAGGAAGCAGAGATGGACGCGAAGCCGGTATGGATGGTGAACCTGAACGGTACCAACTACCATTATTGGTGGAGCAAAATAAAGGATTTTCTGTCGTCAAGAAGCTGCATCTTCCAGTATTTGCATCCGAGAAGCCCAGTGACAAATCCGATGAGGACTAGAACTTCGAGCATATATAGGTGTGTGGGTACATGTGACAGTTCGTTGACGAGAACGTGTACAACGACGTTGCCAATATTGAGCAAGCGAAGACGTTGTGGGAGAAGCTAGAATCTTTGTACGCAAAAAAGACCGGGATAAACAAATTGTTCCTGATCCGGACGATGATGGGTCAGCGGTAGAAAGATGGTGCATCCATTATGGATCACTTTAGTGAGTTCCAGGGCGTGGTGGACCAGCTATCCTCGATGGGAGTCAAGTTCGACGACGAGGCTCAAGGACTTTGGTTTCTTTGTACATTGCCAGACTCGTGGAAGACCGTACGAGTATCTATGATCGCTTCTGCTCCGGAAGGCGTGGTCAGTCTGGAGTTTGCCAAGAGCGGGGTACTGAATAAAGAGATGCAGAGACGTTCTCAGGGCACTTCATCCACATTCCATCACTCAGAGGTACTAGTTTCGAAGAGCCGCGGAAGGGGCAAAAGCGGGGTCCAGGTGGTGGCAGAGACAAGAGCAGGAGGAAGTCCAAGGGTCGGTACGAGGACTCGGAGTGTTACCATTGTGGCAAGAAGGGCCACATCAAGCGGAACTGTTTCACTTGGAAGAGAGAGAAGAAGGGCGACAAGGGGAAGCAAGATGAGAATACTACAGCGACGGCTTCGATACATGGAGGCGATGTGATCGTCGTAGGTGATGAGGTTATCACAAACCTCGCCTGCGATGACAATTCTTGGCTGGTGGACTCAGGGGCTTCAGCGCATGTATCTCACAACAGGGCACTATTTTCTACTTATACGACAGGCGATTGTGGAGTGTTGAAGATGGGCAATGGAGATGTGTTAATGGCGGTTGCCGTTGGAGATGTGCATTTGAGGACGAAGACGGGTACAGTTCTTGTTCTCAAAGATGTTCATCATGTCCCTGATATCCGTTTCAACCTGGTATCGGTTGGAAGGTTGGATGATGAGGGATTCTTCAGTCTCTTCGGAAATAGTCAGTGGAAGCTTTCCAGAGGTTCGATGGTGATTGCCAGAGGAAGCAAGAAGTTCGGTCTCTACTATATGGAAGAGAGTGCACAGGGGCACAGGAGGTGAACGCAGTCAGTGATACGTCTACCGAGTTGTGGCACAGGCGGCTCGGCCATATCAACGAGAAGGGGATGAGCTACTTGGTGAACAGGAAGGTAATTCCAGGGCTCAAGTCTACAAAGTTGGAGAAATGCATGCACTGCTTAGCTGGGAAGCAAAATAGGGTATCTTTCCAAAGTCACCCAAGTTCAAGGAAGCCGGCGTTGCTCGAGTTGATTCTCTCGGATTTCTGCGGTCCTATGAAGGTAAAATCTATTGGTGGTGCTTCTTACTTTGTAACTTTTATTGATGACTGTTCCAGGAAGATTTGGGTCTATGCCTTAAAGACCAAGGATCAGGTGCTGCCTACTTTCAAAGAGTTTCAGGCCTCTGTTGAAAGAGAGACGGGCAAGAAGTTATTGTGTGTTCGGTTCGACAATGGCGGCGAATACATCGGTCTCTTTGATGCTTATTACAGAGAGTAGGGGATACGACACCAGAAGACTCCACCAAAGACACCTCAGCTCAATGGTGTAGCAGAGCGCATGAACAGGACACTGATTGAGAGGGTGTGGTATTTGCTGTCAGAAGCAAACTTGCCGGGCAGTTATTGGGGTGAGGCTCTTCTCACAGCCGCTTATGTTATTAATTTGTCTCCTAGTGCTTCTTTGCAGGGTGATGTGCCTGACAAAGTATGGTACGGCAAAGAGTCGTCATACAATCACCTGTGAGTGTTTGGCTGTAAGGCCTTCGTGCATGTACCGAATGATGAAAGGACCAAACTTGAGCTGAAGACGAGGCGATGTGTCTTTGTTGGCTACGGTCGGGATGGGTTTGGCTATAGACTCTACGACCCGATGGGAAGAAAGCTCTACAGAAGTAGGGACGTGGTGTTCGTCGAGAATCAGACCATGACCAACACTCAGGATTCCGAGACGCCTTCTGAGGCTGAGGAACTGCCTGAGTTAGAGTCATTTTGCTTCGAGCAGTTTCCAGAGGACATCGCAGAGGATCCCATTATGGAAGAGCCAGTACATGGAGTTGCTCCCAACCTTGATCATCTGCCTGCTGATGGTGGTCAGGGTGTCCCTCAGGAGGATAAGCATACCGAGGAGGCAGTTCCTGAAGGGGAGGAGGCTGTTGGTATACAGCCAGCACCAGTGGCTCCACTGAGAAGGAGTGACAGAAATCGTCGACCATCTACGAGATACTCACCGGATGAGTATGTGCTATTAACTGACGGGGGAGAGCCCGAAAGCTTTACAGAGGCTATAAAAGACGAACACAGGCAGGAGTAGATGGAGGCCATATAGGAGGAAATGAGTTCCTTGCACACTAATTTCACTTATGAGCTGGTGCGGTTGCCAAAAGGCAAGAAGGCTTTGAAGAATCGATGGGTGTTTAGAGTGAATCAGACGGATGATGCTACTCGCCCTCGATACAAAGCGAGGCTGGTAGTCAAAGGCTACGGTCAGCGGAAAGGCATAGATTATGATGAGATCTTTTTGCCTGTCGTCAAGCATCCATCTATTCGGGTGGTGCTAGCATTAGCAGCCAGTTTCGACTTGGAGGTCAAACAAATGGACGTAAAGATGGCATTCCTCTACGGTGATCTTGAGGATGAGTTGTGCATGGAGCAGCCAGAGGGATTCTGTGAGAAGGGCAAGTCACATTTGGTCTGCCGGTTGAGAAAGAGCTTGTATGGTCTGAAGCAGGCTCCGAGGCAGTGGTACAGGAAGTTTGAGTCGTTTATGGGGGAGCATGGTTATGTACGGACGACGTCGGACCATTATGCATTTGTGAGGTATTTTGTCGAGGATGATTTTATTATTTTATTGCTCTATGTAGATGATATGCTATTAGTAGGTCGGAATGCCACTAGGATAGCAGAGTTGAAGCGCCAACTGGATGCGGCCTTCTCTATGAAGGATTTGGGCACAGCGAAGACTATTCTTGGAATGGAGATCAGCCAAAAAAGAGAGTCCAAGCTGCTACATTTGTCCCAAAAGAAGTACATTCACCGGGTACTTCAGCGTTTCGGTATGGACGGGTCGAAGAAAGTGAGTTGCCTCCTTGCGGCTCACTTTAAGCTCACTGAGGAGCATCCATCTACCGAGGACGAAAAGGAAGATATGGAGCGGGTTCCATATTCCTCAGCTGTGGAAAGTCTTATGTATGCTATGGTGTGTACAAGACCAGACATCGCTCATGCAGTTGGCACAATTAGCAGGTACCTTTCAAATCCTGGAAGGGTACATTGGAGTACGGTCAAGTGGATTCTACGATACCTTCAGGGCACTGCCGATTGGAGACTTTCTTTTGGTGGTGACGAGCCGAAGCTAGTTAGGTATACTGACGCTGATATAGCTGGAGATGTAGACACGAGGCGATCGACTTCGGGCTATGTGATGATGTTTGCTGGAGGAGCGGTATCATGGCAGTCGCGGTTGCAGAAGTGTATTGCCTTATCGACGACAGAGGCAGAGTACATTGCGACGACGGAGGCTTACAAGGAGTTGCTATGGATGAAGAAGTTGCTGCAGGAAATAGGACTGAAGCAAGAGCAGTATACTTTGCTTTGCGACAGTCAAAGTTCTATTCACCTTGTGAAGAACCAGACATTTCATAGTCGGTCCAAGCACATCGAGACTCGGTATCATTGGATACGGGATATGGTTGAGAAGAAGGATGCGGCGCTTGAGAAGGTTCATACTGATGACAATGGAGCAGACATGCTCACGAAAGTTCTTCCGAGAGAGAAGTTTGAGTACTGCAGGCAGATCGTCGGGATGATGACCTCCTCCACATAGTTGTGAAGAGGGAGATTTGTTGGAGTGGGTGGGGTTCCCGCCTATGTGGAGAATACCCCGGAGAGCGACGAGCGCCATCCGTGTGTCGGAGAAGCTTAGGGAGTGCATGGATTTTATTTTGGTACATATATGGTAAGGAAATATATGATTGGATTTCCATATTTACTTTGATTATATATTTATGATTGGACCCTTCATATCGTAGCTTTCCATATTATTGGCTTTCCAATTATGGTAAGCTAATTATGATTGGATTTCCATTAAATATATGATTAATTTATATTGGAAGTTTCCATATATATTGGCCTTCCATGTCTGGGTTACCAAGGGCTTATAAAAGGGTGATGCATGCTAGTTGTAAAATCATCTCAAAACAAAAGAGTGCTTTACAATCCTTGAGAGAGAGAGAGAGGATTAAGGACTATTGTGAAGGAGAGATTGCTTCGAATAATTTTTCGGCATCTCTTATTCTTCGGAGTCCGCAATCAAAAAATTTCTTCTTTCAAGTAAGTTGTGGTGATCCATGTTGGATCGAGAGGAGCTTGTAGAGGGTGTATTCTCTTTATTCCATTAGTGGAGGTTCTTCAGAGTTGGACTCCGATCGTCCCATGGTTTTTCCTGCAAGGGTTTTCCACGTCAAAAATCTTTATGTCTGCGATTGTGTTTGGCATTTTTGGTTTGTGTGCTTTTGCTCGGTTCTCTCGCAGGACTTTCTGGTTTGGGGGAACGGTTTCCGCGCTTCGTTCCCAACAGGGAGATGATGAGAAAAGGGCTTCAAAGAAGAATTCGACTGTGCTCCATGGAGTAGAGTCGTCAAGGGGAATAAAGGATTAAGTAACCATAATGACGAGAACTACTATGGGAGCTTTTCTCTAACCATGCCTAATCCTCAATGGCCGCGATTGCTAGAGAAATGCGTTGATGGCTCCAAACTGCCATCTGGCGAAGTAACTATGAATAGCAGATTAAGGGCTGCTTCCTCTTGTTCGGGGGAGCGTCATGATGTGAGTAAGGACACCAACCTATTATAATCTATGTCTATGGTCACGTGGAACATCCGGGAGGGGACGAACTTGAAGGAGATTACAAATCTGATCTACCAAAACAGATGTTCGATTGTTTCTATCTTAGAAAGCAAAGTTGAGGACGAGAACAAGCTTACGAGAAGGATCCCTACTCATTAGGAAGGAGTTCACAATCTCAAGGACTGCGACATGGTATACATTTGGATGATGTGGGACGGCCGCATATGGGCTGGTCACGTTAGACTCCTAACTGAACAACTTATTGTTTTAGATCTAACAAACAAAGGGGAATTTAAATACATCGTAGGGGCTGTCTGTGGCCATAACGACAAACGAAGAAGATTCCAGCTCTGGAAGGACATTTTCAAACTCTCTGCAAAAATAGATGACTCTCTTCCTCTAGTCTTATGTAGAGACTTTAATGCCTTATTAGCTGCGTCAGAGAAGCTAGGGGAAGACATGTGCCCACCCTGATCCTTGAGGACTTCCAGAATTGTTGACTCAGCTCCGGCTTATCGTGTATGGCTCACTCTAGCTATGTATGGTCGTAGAGTAATAGTTCCTTAATAAATCGTGTTATCTGCCAATTCGACAGGGCTCTCTGCAACAACAAATGGATTGAGGTGTTCCCTGATGTCAAAGTCGAGGGTCTCACATGTGGTAACAGTGACCACACACCTATCTTGATCAGGGTATGCATCGACGACCGGGCCAAAAAAAAACTAGTTCGGTTTAGCAATGAGTGGCCTCTGATAGACGGCTACATGAAGGCGGTCACCCCTGGCCTACATATGCAAGTCGAAGGATGTGCGCAATATAGCCTAGTCCAATGGCTTAAACTTGTAAAGTTGGCCATCAAGAGCTGGAACCGTTTACGGCCTCAACCCAAGCTCCATATTCTGGAGGCAGATCTGAAAGAGATCCAAAGACAGGTGCAATCTAATCCGATGTCAAGCGAGCTTACTTTCCAGGAGATTCGTCTTCAAGAGGAGGTACGTACTCCGTTTCCAAGAAGAGATAAAGTTGTAGCAACTAGCCAAGTGCACTTGGCTCAAGGAGGGAGATTGATGCACTAAATTTTTCCATGCTCGGGTTCGGGCCCGGAATAATAAAAACTCGGTTGCCAGTCTCTTAGACATTGATGGGAAGATTACCATTAAAGATCAGAAAATAGCCGAAGAAGCTATAAACTTATATACCTCGCTGTATAATCAGACAGAATATAAAGTTGTCTTCCCAAATATCACGTGCAAGTGCATAGTTACGAAAGAGAGGAACAACATACTTAGAAAGAAAGTGGACACGGCAGAAATTGAGCTGAGTATACGTGAGGCGGACCCGAATAAATCTCCTAGGCCTGATGACTTCAATACGGCCTTCTTTAAACATCACTGGAGTCATCTTAAGCAGAATGTACTACAAGCTATGCAGGAATTCTTCAGGACAGGCCGACTCCTGTAAAAAATGAACCACATGTTCCTTACATTGATTCCAAAGAAGGATGGTGCTAATGTGTTGGGTAAATTTTGACCGATTGCCTGCTGTAACTTCGTATATAAAATCATAACTCATCTTATGTGCTATAGAATGCAGGAGATCATGCAGGGGTTAATCTCAAAGAATCAGTCTGCATCAATCAAAGGGAGATTAATTTTGGAAAATTGTTTGCTAGCGCATGAGCTTGTTTGTGAGTTTAACAAGGCGGGGGTAAGAAGTGCTGTATTAAACTTGATATCAAGAAGGCTTATGATATGGTTAATAGAGACATTGTATGCCACATACTACTTAGCATAGGATTTGATCGGTGGTGGGTGGATAGAATCAGAGAATGTATTACGTCTCCAACATTCTCAGTAATAATCAAGGGCCAACCTTGTGGTTATTTTGGCAGCAATCATGGCTTACGTCAAGGTGATCAGTTATCCCCGTACCTCTTTACTATCGTAATAGAGTATTTTTCTGCTTGTTGGAAATTACGGTGCACTAGAAGAAAATTATCCCCATTTACCAGCAGGTATCCCCTACTATTATTTATTTAATTTATGCTGATGATCTCCTGGTGTTCATTGAACCATCAGAGAAGTGTATGGTCGGGCTGAATGAGGTCCTCGCAAATTTTATGGATCTATCTGGGTTGCACTTAAACAGGGAGAAGAGTCATACCTTCTTCAGTCATGATTGTCCGGAGAAGGAACGATTGACACCACTACTCCAAGTTGAGGAAGGCCAGTTACCGGTGAAATACCTTGGCTTGCCGCTTTCAATCAACTATATCAGAGACACTGATTGTCAAGGGATGATTCAATACATGCATAATAGACTGGAAGGGTGGAAAGCGCAATTACTGTCGTTTGAAGGACGTATGGAACTCATTCGCGCTGTTATGTATGTGATAATAAACTATTAGTAACATGCGATTTTTATTCTCGACAAAATACTTCAGAAAATAGAGAAAATGTGTGCCAACTTTGTGTGGCGATGAGGAGTGCATGCCATTGCATGGGAGGAGTTGTGTCGAACGAAGGAGGAAGGCTGAATTGGACTCTGTTCATTATGCATACTTCGGGAGGCTACGCTACTCAAAATGGCCGGGCGCCTACTTGAACGAGAGTCCCTGTGGTCCAGGGGGATGTCAAGTCGATACGGGCGAGGAACAAACTTCTGGGCGCAAGCACTGAATAATAATTTTTTAGTTGTGTACAAGAACATTCTCCATATCTGTCCTTTACTGAAATTGTACATCACGCGAGAGATACATGATGGCATGACAACTATTCAACATCATAAAAGGTTATATGAACTTTTTGTTTATTAAACTTGAAAAAAGGTACAATCGATTCCTATGTAAGGAAATTTAAGTACAAGAATTCTGGAAAAGCGCAACGGTAGAGATCGAGCACTGTAGCTGCTCCTTTACTCCGTTGATGATCTGACAATAAGTTGGACTTGCTTTGGCTTTCTAGTACCTTTAATGGAACTCTAGGGTTATCGATCAAGAGGATGCCGGAGTTGAAGACTTCGAAGCTCTGCCTTTTGCCTTCTGCTTCTTTTTTCTTTGTGTGTGTCCTCCTCTTTTGCTGAAAGGAAAACTCCTTCTATTTATAGGAGAAATGGGGACACATATACGATGTGCACCCGAATTTGAGATATGAAGGAACCTGTTGTCATTCAACGGTATGGGATTCTGCTGAGGTGACATACGGTAGACGTCGAGATTCTCCTCTATCGAGATCTCGAATGGTTGTCAAAATAATTGAAGGAGGAGACACGTGGCGCGTGTCTATTGCTGGGAATCCTTTGTTTCGATGAAGCCGAGTAGATCTTGGATTTCATCTCAGAGTAGGATTCTATTTGGTCTTCAGGAGGCGATCGGTTTAAACAAACCATCTTGATACGACCTTAATCAAAATGGCAAACTTTGTCCTTCTCTGAGTTTTAATCCAATTGATAAGATATTCGCACTTATCAATATGATCACTCTTTGTCCTATCTTTGAGAGTGGCAGTTTAAACAAACTAATTGGGTAGGACCATGCAACCTGCGCCTCTAGCGAGGTCTTAGTGCTGCTGTGCTTCTGATGTAATAAGTAGACTGTTCTCCTAGAGACAATGGAGCCTCTGCACTTTCAGGCGACGAGTGGACTATGTTTCGAAGACGACGGAACCTCTATGTGGTTGAGCGACGTGTAGGCTGTGTTTCGAGTGGTAAAGTCATTATGCTTTAGGACAACGAGTAGGCTGTACTTTAGGCTAGTGAGGTTACTGTGCTTTTGGAGCGACAGATGGGCTTGTGTTGGATGCAATAGTATTTTCCAAGTCTTTGATGAAGGGGGTTGAGCTTCTGGGTCAAAGCAGACGTCTATGGCGTTGAAGCTGGGATGATGTAAAGTCATCACTAGTCTGCGCCTCCTGCTGGCGTAGGATTGTAGCTGCGCTTTTGGTTTGAAGAAGCTGTCTTTGAAGTCATCTTTAAGAGCAATTAATCACAGTTGTTTAAGGAATGACTCCCTCTTGATTGCCACCGTTACTTGGGGAATTTCAAGGGGTCTTTTAATAGTCTAAGACTTAGTCGAATGAACCCATTTATTGAGGTTCATCGTGCTGAGTCTTAGGTTCATCCAATTAATATGGGAATTTTGATCGACGGCCCTGTGGCCTATATTTTGAACCACTCCCGCCCTATATAAAGGGGAATATTCTTCCGAGGAGTCACGTCTTCCTCTTTTTTCCTTTAACACTATGCTGGATCCAGACTTAGCTTCGAGCGGCCGTTGGCCTTGCCTAAGTCAATTTTTGGTTGATGATTCCTTCGTTCAAAGGAGTTGTGCCTTCATAGAAGAACTGCTGATGAGCTTGGGGATGTGTTGGAATGCTTCTCGTGGGGAGTTCGAACTCGAGCGATATCTTGGAGGTCTTGGAGGTCCTGATGATCGAGTTTGGTCTGGTTGCCAACATGAAGCACCGCAGGTTGTGTTCTGTCCTGCTTATTGGCGGCTGCGTACTTCTGTTATGCTGGAAGAGACCTAGAAGCTGATATACTTTTGAAAAGGGCCTCATGTCGTGCTGTGGACTGAATTCTCGCTCAGGCCAATAGCTGCTTTTGGAAGAGCTGTGAATCTGAGAGGGGGGTGTTGTGGTGACAGACTTTGATGGTGACTGTATTCACGTCTTCTATCCACAGTCTCATCTCTAATGACGATTACACTATGAAGATGAACTCCAGCGTAGATTCGTAAGAGTTTTTATTTCAGCATATGTAATTACAAGTACTTTGTAACATATCATTGTAATTAGGGAGTCTTCTTTTATGTAATCGGGATAAATCTGTAATAGATTCTTGTAGCCATGATTTAATAAAAAGAACTTTCCTTAAACTTTTTATCTGTTTTTTGTAAGTTTGTCTTTTCTGTTGGCGTGCTTGACCGCCTGCGCTTTTGTGAAGCTGGGTTGGTAGCGAGAGCACCAACCTACACCGTTTGTCATCTGCACCTTTATGAAGATGGGTAGGTAGCGAGTGTACCCATCTGTGCTTTGTGTCACCCTGTACTTTTTCATTCTTCTACAAGACCCCCTTCAAAGTGTCCTGAACTTGAGTCAAGCTTGGGATAATTTGAAAAGAAGCATGACACGTGTTTCTTTGTAGGCAAAATGCCAATCATGTATGCTGCTAGGCTGATGACATGCATGGGCTTCAACATTAAATACTTCAAGCCGTCGCTTTCTTAAGTTCTGATCATGACTCCTCGTTTTTTGCGATCGTTTATCATGACCTTTTTCTGAACCCACATCATTTTGAGGGTGAACGAAGCTTCTTGTCTTCTTTTGTTGGCATGGCACAGCTCTGTTTATTCTGACTTGGAGGATGTCCCTCCTCCCATTCCATTCGAGTATGAGACTCGGAGCCCCTTAGAGACGTTGGCTTCGTCTCTGCAGGACCCTGCGAGATTACCTATAACTTTGGTAGAGCCAACCGGAGGGGAGGTAAAAGCGGAAGCTGAAGCCTTTACCCCGGGTCTTGTCATTGCGTCTCCTCCTTATTTGGAAGATGACTCTGTTGTGTAGGACAAGGTGGAGGATCGTCTGGTAGAGGGGTCGACTGAGGAAGTGATTGAAGTATTGCCCGGACAAGCCGTCGAGGGGTCCACCATTGAAAGGTTTGTCGAAGAGATCATCTGAACAGTTGCGGAGGAGGCCATTGAAGGGTTGGCTGATCGAGTCCTTGGGGAGACGGACGAGGAGGCCTCAGTAAGACCCGTCAATGTGGCTGCCAATGTCATCGCTGCGGAACTAGTCGAGGATGCTGTCGACAAACCGGTTGATGAAATACTGACCAAGGAGATCCCTACGAAATCGGCCTTGGTTACGGGAATGGTCGAAGAGCCGGTTGCACCTCCTACGTTGTTGGATGTCCTACCGGTGGCTCCTGCTATTCCGGTCTTAGTATCCGGACGAAGTTCGAAGATTGCCGCTATCCCAGCTTCCCCCATGACCTCAACAAGTTTAGCGAATAACAAGTATTATTCGGATCTCCTCTTGGGTACCATCCGTTATGCTCTGTTGCGTGGTTTGGAGGGCGTCTTACAACATAATGACTCACTCAAACGTGTCTGCCTTATTATTGATGGTTAGCTGTTGCTTCTGCACCATTATCCTGAATGTAAGATGAAGGCGGATGCAATAGCCAATCTAATGGCCAAGTCAGAAGCCATTGCCTTAGAGTTGTGGAATCTCGAACGCGATGTCTCAACTCCGATTGCTGAAGAGTTAGAGAAAATAGCTTCTAAAGTGTCCTAGTATGAACGACGACGTCAGGATTTGCGGGCCCGTCTTGCGAAAATCAAGGTTGCACTCAAGGAGGTGACCGATGCTGATGAGGTTCGGGCCCGTTGTCATGTAAACACATAGGAACAATGCAAAGACCTCATAGAGTAGATTCAGCAATTAGAGGAGACTCTGGCCCTTGCTGAGAGTGACCTGAGGAAGTCAGAGGACCAGAAGGAGGTCTTTCGCCAACGTTCCGAAGCTCTAGTTCAGGAGAAGTAGAGCATTGGCATTCGTCAGGTTGAGTTGGCCCTTGCACACCAAGCTATGTCCTCTGTCGAAGATGAAGTTGCTCGGCGTCGGGAGGCTGAGCGGAGGGCCCAAGCATTGGCTGAGCATCAGAGGGCTCGTTTGAGGAGACGGTTAAAAGTGCTTAAGAACCAATCTTCTCAATTTTGACTTCTTTCTTCTTCTTGTCTCTCAGTTTATGAGAGACTATTTTTGTAATAGAAAACACCATCTTATTTTTATACAAAATTTTGGCTTTCTTCTTTTTTTTTCTATTTTTCTTTGTGGTTGCGAATTTTGTACAGAGGTACGAATTCCGTTAGAGGAGATAGCTCTATTGGAAACAGGGTGTTTACTCAGAGGTGATATGGACATGGTAAATATGGGACTTTTTATGGAGACACTTTTCTTACTCAGAGGTAATATGGACATGGCAAGGATAGACTCTACGGGGGTATAGAACGACTCAGAGGTAGTATGGACATGAAGGGTTCTATAAATAACAATCATGGGGGATTGTCATGGAAGGGTTGCCTACTCGGAGGTGATATGGACATGGCCGGCATCCTTTACTAGAATAACAGTTCAGAGGTAATATGGACATGAAATATTTTCTAGAGAATTATTATAACTCAAGGTTATCATAGAAAGGGGTGACTACTCAGAGGTAATATGGACATGGTAGACACAATATAGAATAACACTTCAGAGGTGATATGGACATGAAATATTTTCTAGACAGTTATGACAACATGAAGTCGTCATGGGAGAGGCGACTACTCATAGGTAATGTGGATATGGTAGACGCAACTTTGACTAAGGTGTAGGGAATCAATCCAGAGGTAGTATGGACATGGAAAGTTTTCTACTAGGGAGATGTATATAAGGGATGAATTCTTTTAACTGAATCCATGAACACTTACTGGGATGTAAGTGGTTTGCACTATTTGAAATGCCATTCCCATTGAGATCCTAGGTGCTGCGCCCAGGGTTCATCTTTGAAGTATTCAAACATCTGGTCTTCGTCCTTGACCGAAGGATTTGTGGAGACCATGTTAGTGGACACCGTCTTTTTGAGGACCTGTCCGGTACTGGTGTCAGAGTCCCAGGTTGAGGAGTCAGAAGAGTGAATGAATCATGAATTCCTTCTCTAAGTCTTCTGAAGTTGAAGTGGGTGTAACATAACCCAACCCCCGATGGGTGCGCTGGTAGTAGTTTTGAGCCTTTCCCTTTGAAGCTCGAATCCGTAAGGAAAGGCGCTAGCCTTACCTTAGTTGAGTCTTTTGTTACTGTTCAAGTTGTAACCTATCTTCTGGATGAGGTGTTTGGCTTGAGTAGCGTAACGGTAGAGTTGCATCTTGCCGTTGACGGGTTCTGGTTCTCCTGGCGTTAGTCGCTGAGGATGCTCCAATCGACCAAAGATGATGGGTACTTCCTCCTTCTTTCTTGTTGGAACTAGGAAGTAAGAGCCCTGGGTAGGGACAACTCGGTTTGCAAGGTTGGCGGTTGTCACATGTGTTTATAGCATACATAGAGAGTTGTCTAAGAAACATCTAGTATTCCAACACGCACAAGAGTAATTCGAAAACAACTTTCTATTAATAAAATAAGAAATTTATCCCGAGGGATTACATCATCTAAAGAGTGCACTTCGGTATTGGCTCAGACGTAGTCTCCTAGCTCCTCATTGGTGAGGACTAGGCTGTCGAGGAAGGAAGGAGAGGACTCTTCCCCTTTAGCTTGACCACTAAGGGGGCTGTGGTCGGAGGTTCCTGTGCCTTGATTGTTGGCTTTGGGGATCTTTGGGGTAGCCTTATTCGTATAGGCTCCTGGCTATCATCTAACGTCACCGAGGGTGAAGATGGCATTTTGCCTCGGAGCTTGACGACGAGGGGCATTGATACATTGGGGGGTTTTCCCTTCAGTCGAACCTTTAGTGGTTCTACAATAACCGCTACGCTTTCTAAGGCCGTCTCTGCCTCATTGTCGGCATCATTGCTCTCATCATCCAAGTGGACTGACTTGTACAGATCAGCATCCATACAGTAGGCTTTAAGTCCCCGAAACTGGTCGATATCAGCGAATTCGGTTTTGATAGTTCCGTCGCTGGCCATATACTTTATGCATTGATGAAGAGTAGAAGGAACGATCATGTAATCATGAATCCATGGCCGTCCCAACAGCATGTTGTTGTTTATGTCAGCATCAATGACATAGCAAGTCACTTCAGTGTGGAGGTCGCCTATTTGGCACTTCAAGCAAATTTTGGCCAGGGGCTTGCTCTTTCCTGCATTGAAGTCGCTGATTATTGTGTTCGATGTAGTCAGCCGATGCATCGGGTTCCCTAGAGTTTTGAGCAAACTTCTTGAGATGATGCTGAGAGAGGAGCCTGGGTCGATGTAGATGCGATCGACAATAATGGCATCGACATACCCTGTATGGTACATAGGCCTGTTATGCCGGTTATTCTTCAGCAGCATGTCTTGCTGGGTGAAAGTGATACTGGGGATTAATTCGAATATACTGTGATAATGTGGACAGGCCGTAGGGTCTTCATTGGGTGGTCGCACCTGAGTGAGAAAGGACTCGACGTTCTGTAACCCCCTAAATTTCTACTATGAATTTTTTTAATAAATTTGGTATTAATTTTTACTTTGTATTTGTACGTCACATTGTCATATTGTACGTCGCGTACGAATTTGTCATATTGAACGTCGCGTATGAGCTCGTATTTTCGTATAGCTCGTCGAGTGCGAATATGTGCGAGGTACATATTTTTGTAAAAACATTTTTATTTAGAAGCATGGTTTTTTAATAATAAATAATAAATATTTTTGTGCGTAAAGTTTTAAGAAAGTGTCATATTGGAATTTCTAATTTTTTATTTTACATCATGAAAAGTTATATAAATAGTAATTTTGAAAACGAGGTTTTATGCAAAGATTTATTTCATACAAGGTACATAAATTTAAATTTATATATAATTATATTTTTCAAAATTAATTTAATACTAATATTTATTAGTTGGAAAAAGATATTTTTATATACATATATTTGAATGGTGATTTAAATCAGAGAAAAAGATTTTAACTTATAGCCTTTAAATAAATATGTTTATCTATATCGTCTTTGGATGAGATTGAGATGGTTTCAAATTAAATTTTGGGATATCTACTTTGAGATTTGATCTGTCCGAAGCCATATCCAATTGGAGCCCCCACCCCCTATATAAGGAGATGCTCATTTTCTATCAAACTACACAACCACAATTTTTCCCATACACAGTCACATCGTACGTCGTGTCTGTGACTACAAAATCTTATTCCAATTCTATAAAGTTATCCACATCGTGTCCGACACCCCCGGACACGACGAGAAAACATAGAATCAAAAATCTTCCCCTTTCTGTCGATCCCCATATTCTCACCTCCTCTCGGCCATCTCCGATATCACCCTTACAGCCACCTACTTCGTCCCTGCCGTTTCCTCGGCCACCAATGGCCTCCCAAACGACCACCACCGCCTTCGTCACTACAACCACCTTTACCAAACCACAGCATCCCTGCTCAGACGCCACCGTCGCACACGCATCTGCCATCAACCCTACTGTCGTCCCCAGCACCCCATCCATCCCTTAGATGACCCCGACCACCACAGATCACCTTCTCCAACCCCATCACCATGTCATCTCGTATCTACAGTCGCCCGACCGGGCCGCCCCCTCTTATCGTCTCCACCATCGCCAAAAAGAATGGAAAAACGAGGGAAAAACATAACCTGAGCCAGCCGATCCGTCGTACTCGGCGCAACCACCGCCCCGACACCCAGTGTCTAGCCGTCGCGTCAGACGGAGCACATCCCTGACGAGCACCCTACAACGCGACGCCTCAGCGTCCACGCCATCAGCCCGAAGACAGCACCATCGCGCTGCCCTACCACTTCGACAGACCACCGGCCGTGCCTTCTCCGCTTCCCCGTCGCCTCCTCCTCCCGATTCGTAACCGCCGCCGATCTGTTGTGCTCCCGTTCGAAGCCACCTCAGCCGCCTGGCCTGCAGGTCCGTGCCCGACCGTGTCGCCAGGACAGCGACGGATCCTTGCCGCCACCAGTGGGCTCCTACCCCACCCGCGGCCTCCAGCCTAGATCTGGCGTCAAACTCCCCTATGCCAGTCGCATGCGTTCGCCCGGGAGTGCCGCGTCGATGAGCTCCCGCTCCGGCACAACTCAGACTGTTGTAAGTCGTCTCCCTCCTTCCACTTTCTCTTCTCCCTCTCTCCTTCTTCTCTTCCTCTCGTCTTCACTCCTCATCATTCTTTAACTTCTTCTTCTCTTTCCATTTTTTAAGTTAAGTTCTGTTTCACTTAGTTCTAGGGATTAATGGTTATTTGTTTAATTATTTTATTAGTTATTATTATTACCAATACCAGAAGACTAATCTATGGGTAATAAATATAGTATTTAATTAATTACATATACACATTAGTTTCTAAAAAAATATTTATTTTACTAGTGACTTGCCCTACAAGTTCGAAAGCTAGTATTAAACTAAAATATATGATTGCAGATTTCTATAATATTTTAGAGAAGTTATTAGTCCTAAATAATTTTTTATATTTATATAATATTTGGACTATTAAAATATATATATTTTGCCTAAAACTCATATTTGACAAACTCGTAGTTTTGCCTAATTAAAAAAATGATTTTTGAGTCTTAAAGAGTATTTTTCCTAAAACTTATTTGTACTAATAAAAAAATACAGTTTCCAATATTATAAAATATTTTCTAAAATTTTTATATGTATTATTTCCATATTCTTTCAATTATCTTAGCTGATCATGACTAATCGTATCCCTACTTTCTTCCCGACTTCTGACCCCTACTCAGTAAATATGGCTATCAGACAAACTGGACTTGTTAGATCATCGCACTACACCAGGTGACACACCAGGCAAGACACCTTGCCTTTACTGTTTAATTTCTTGCTCAATATCATGCATATTTTATTTCTTATAAGTTGTTCTTTCAAAACTACATATAGTTGCAAATTACTATACCTTAGTTTTCTTTATGCATTTAGCCTAGAGTTAAGGGACCACCATTGTTTGTGCCGCATTCATTGGCCCGACACCTGTGTACAACGATGTCACGTATCTCATATAGATTCGAACTTGCGTACCGACCGCAAATCGGTGCATACAGGACGAGCGTTAGGATATAACTGCTAATATAATTGCCGAAAAGACTTAGCGGTTATTAGAAATATCGTGGTGTGGATTTAGCACGAGTAGTGCATGGGGAGGGGGAAGACAGTTATTAGGCGCAGGGGCTTTCACAGATTTACTTTTCTCTAGCTGCCATTAGTGACTTAGCCGAGTGCTAGTGTGTCGTGCATTTATTTACTTTTCTCTAGATGCTACTAGTGCCTCGGTTGAAACACAAATGTGCCGTGCATTTACTTTCCTCTAGCTGTCGTTAGTGACTCACCCGAGAGAGTAGTGTGCCGTGCATTTATTTATTTTTCTCTAGATGCCACTAGTACCTCGGTTGAAACGCTAACGCACCGTATTTTTAGTCTCGGAAGCCCTTGTGTGGAACGTTGTCTTCAAAGTGTATTTTCACATAGAATGGTTAAGGACCTTTATCTGTTTAGACGTATGAAATTTTCTGTTGAGCTAACTATATTCAGTTTATGGCATGATATTATATGTCTTGTTACGTCCCTCTGAGGACCTGGTGATCTCTCCAGGTGTGTGATTGCATGATTTCTTGCAGGTGCTCTAGCTAAGGCCATGTCTTCCTTCCTCTATGATGATTGGTCTTGGACTCGTCATTTGCTTCGCTCGACCAAATCATTTATTTGTATATTTTCTTATTTAAAATTTGTTGGTAGTGGATATGTCTCCGCCCAACGTTTATACAAATGACTATTTGATTATATCATTAAAACTTTATATTTGTGGATGAGATTTAGTTGTCATGGCTTTCTATATTTTACAGCTTATGTATACATATGAACATATCATATACTCGTATGTTTACAGCTGGCATGATATGTTTCTAGTCCTACGTATTTGGGGACTGGGGCGTTACATGTTTTGTAGTGGCCCATACATGTCTCCTTTATCACTTTGGTTACATTAATGTACCGATGTGAACCTGCACTTAGGATTAGAGTCGAGAATTTCATCTACTTACTTGACATCCTTTCTTGACTTCAAATTCTGAACTCTCGTTCGACCTCCTTGATTTGCATCTTGCTTGACTCCTTCTACCGTAAATTCTTAGTTTCGTGCTTAGTGACAACTAGGAAGATGACTACACTAGTATCTGCTCATAGGTCAAACACATAGCTAGAAGTATTACTGTGACAACTAGTATGCATTGAGATCCTATTTGAGTTATAAAGATATAAGGATAAGAGGGACCATATTTTTCTAGAAGTACGAACTTAAGGATTAGTTAATTCCAAGTTGGGTAGTAGCAACATTAATAACTTCGAAGGATTTTAGAACTTTATTTGGATCTACAAAAGGATAGTGGGATCTATATACAATTGAGAAAGGACGTTGATTTGATTTTTGAGTTTTGATTTTGAAGGTCTTTGAGAAATATTTATGATTCATTTGTTTATAGCTATACATCCTTGAAGAGATATAAAGTTAGTTGAAAAGAATTTTTAAATTTAAATGTTGCTATAAGATTTATGTGGACGGTTGATAAAGCTTGGTTTTAAATTGGGTTGTATGGTTCCTAATTAATAAGTTCGTAAATTTTGAAGCAAGGATGTTAAAAATTTTGGTTAAAAATATTTTGAAGGATAAAAATCAAATTGAGGATCTATTTTAAACTCTTGTATGAATTACGATTGTTAAAAACCTATTTAAATTTTGAGTTAAGATTTGGATTAATGATAGAATAAGAAAAATATATATAGATTGGATTTGTGACACAATAAAGGTTATTCGAGATTGATTAGAAATTTTGAAAATCTTAAGTTATGATTTTGATGTGATTAGATAAGGTGGAAAGGTTAGTTTATGATACATTTTGGAGAAATTTTTGTGTTATGATAAAGGTTATCTTAAGGTTGAGTAAAAAAAAATTTAAATTTAAGTTATGAGTATGATTGGCAGCTTAGAAAGATATTTTATTAGATTATTTGGAGAAGTATATTGCAAAGTTTTAAAAAAGTCAAAATTTATAGATTCAAATATGGATAGGCAACCGAGATAGATGAAGGATTCCACTTTAATTGCCATATCCCCCATGACCATGATAGTAGTGTATACATAAGTGTTGTTAGTCATCTCCACGATCATGTGGTTATATTTCAATCTTGACTCACTCGACATTCCCTCAAATCTAGATTTTATCGTAACTTTCTAACCATTTGAAACTTGAAAAATGATTAGATTGTTCCTTGATCATACTCCATCTAAGTGGCTATCATATCTCTAATAACTGTATTCCTAACTTATTTTACCTTGATCTACTAGAATCTGAATTATCTTTATTTCATGCTTTAACTTCGTCATTTATTTTGTGCGTTAATCATTACCTCATGAACTCCCACTTTCTATTTTAAATTCTTTTATGTCCTTTACCGTGACTTGGATATTTGGAGCACAGCAGTAGACTTTTCCATCCGACAAATTTCATATGCAAGATCTAGACGAGCCCACCTTCATGCAGACATATCATGTCGCACTAAAATACGCCCCCTTGTACTCTATTTTTATGATGCGACTTTGAAGTCAAAATGGTTAGCTATAAACCCTACCATAATACTATGGTCCTTTCTGACTTTAGTTAGAGATCAAATCTTGACTCAAGTCTTTCGACCCGATATATGATTGTGACCTACATAATTCCTTATTATGCATCAAACTTTGTGTGTTAACTTGATTGCTTAATCTTGTTATTTTATTTTCATGCCTTATCTTGATTTACTTATGCATAACACCCTTCTACTCTACATGCAATATTAGCAACTTTTACTTTTCTCCTTTTCGATTAAATTGCTTCACTCATATTTTACCTTGATTCCTCCGTGGTTTATGCAATTGTGTTCATTTTATGATTTTCTTGTTCGAAGATGAAATTGGTCATGACAATCCTTTGGTTGGAAAGAGGTTAGAGTAGAAAACCCTAGAAGAGAGAGTAGTGGTAAAGTTGAATAAGATGATTGAATATGCATAAGTAAAATCTTGCGGTAAAACCTATGGGGCAGAGTATATTCTATGATCAAAGGAGAGTAGATTCTTGTTCGACAAATTGGTTCTTTATTTTATGAGATGATAAATAGAGTGTTTGAAAAATTCAAGAAGGGTATATTA
Organism: Iris pallida; assembly: GCA_029216955.1. NCBI lineage: Eukaryota > Viridiplantae > Streptophyta > Magnoliopsida > Asparagales > Iridaceae > Iris > Iris pallida. The sequence goes on from JANAVB010033220.1 coordinate 10,437,322, forward strand.
TGTAAAACTTTTAATGATTCAAAATTTAACTATGTGATGATTGTAAATATAAAGATGAGATTGATTTTACTCTAGATTAAATTGACTGAAGAAATTTTTTTAAAAGGAATTTGGACAGAGAAAACTAGCTTGAAGGAAAATAGGTACAAAGAAGAGCAGAAGAGATTATTGAATTGGAAGTTTGAGCTTATTCAAAAATTTACGAATTGTGATACAAATTCATGATTTTATCGATGACTAAATTGACTGAATATTTATTGAATCTTAACCTTCGAAGAGAATATGAAAGACAGAATGTAGCTTGAAGAAAAGAAAAGAAAAAAAACAAAAGGATATATAGATATGTTGGAAGAAATTCTTTTTACCGAATCCAAGTATTGACTTATCGAATTTCTATCGTTGCGATATTTGATTAGATATATGAAAATAGTGGAAATTCAAAACTTTTGTGGAGCGATTGTTGGAGGTAAAAAGATTTCAAGGAATGATGGTTATAAACCTTGAGAGGATTAATAAAATATATGAAAAGTTGAATATAAATGGGGATTTATGATTATGACGATATCAAATGAAAGTTAAAGTTTTGAGTTATTGATCGTAAGTTGGACGGAGAAAACTTTTGCCTAATTGGGAGTTATACATTTTTATTATTTTGATGAATGATAGTATGGATCAAAAACCCTTACTGATGGGTTGTCATGAGATATCTTCTAACTATACCCGTGAATTCAATTCTTCCTCGTTATTTAAATTCTTTCGATTATTCCAAAATTTATTCCATGGTATGCGTTGTCATCTCGCCAAAAAAATTTGATTGGATTTTTTACTCTATCTCCTCCACCCTGCCTACCCTATCTATTCCTAAATTTCGAGGACGAAATTATTTTAAGTTGGGTAGGATGTAAACCTCCTAAATTTCTACTATGAAATTTTTTTATATAATAAATTTGGTATTAATTTTTACTTTGTATTTGTACGTCACATAGTCATATTTTATGTCGCATACAAATTTGTCGTATTGAACGATGCGTATGAGCTCGTATTTTCGTATGGCTCGTCGAGTACGAATATGTACGAGGTACATATTTTCGTAAAAACATTTTTATTTAGAAGCATGGTTTTTTTAATAATAATTAATAAATATTTTTGTGCGTAATGTTTTAAGAAAGCGTCATATTAGAATTTCTAATTTTTTATTTTACATCATGAAAAGTTATATAAATAGTAATTTTGAAAACAAGGTTTTATGCAAAGATTTATTTCATACGAGGTACATAAATTTAAATTTATATATATAAATCTATTTTTTGAAATTAATTTAATACTAATATTTATTAGTTGGAAAAAGATATTTTTATATACATATATTTGAATGGTGATTTAAATCAGAGAAAAAGATTTTAATTTATAGCCTTTAAATAAATTTGTTTATCTATATCGGTTTTGGATGAGATTAAGATGGTTTCAAATTAAATTTTGGGATATCTACTTTGAGATTTGACCCATCCCAAGCCATATCCCATTGGAGCCCCCACCCCCTATATAAGGAGATGCTCCTTTTTCCATCAAACTACACAACCACAATTTTTTCCATACACAGTCACATCGTGCGTCATGTCTGTGACTACAAAATCTTATTCCAATTCTATACAGTTATTCACGTCGTGTCCGACACCCCCGGACACGACAACAAAACCATAGAATCAAAAATCTTTCCCCTTCCGTCGACCCCCATCTTCTCACCTCCTCCCGGCCATCTCTGTAACCCCATCTCCCTAATATTCTGGTATAATATTTTCCTATTAGATATTATTCTTTAATTTTTGTTTTCTTCAAAAATTTTACTTATCAATAGGGCTTTTGTCTTAATATAAATTCTTGGTTCTTTTCTTTGTGGCATTGGGATTCTATACCCGGCCCATTTGGTCGACTCTTCTTAATCTCCTCTCTTGGTGAGCTGTCAGGAATAGGCTGAACTTTCTGTTCCTCACAGCTGTAGAATTCAAAATTCGTTTCCACCACTCCCTAACTGATTCTCACTGTAGCTCGACTAAATTTGTTTTCCCGCCTAAACTTTTTCTCCTCTCCTAAGGAAGACTCATCCATCTATTTATACTTGATCCCCAATTCTTTCTTTTGCCATTAGCATTTCTAAGCAGAGTGTTCAGTTCTTCTTCCTCCCCAAAAAAAAAACCCATTGCTCTTACAGAGGTTGCTTGGCCATGGCGAATGAAGACAGCTTGACGAAATTCCTCTGACGATCGATGTAGCTTGAAGTTCTCGACGGGTGATCGAAGCACGACGTCTTCAGAAGAGATTCTCTCCTTCACCACCGATTTGTTATTGATCGATCAAAACCTGGTAAGACTCATTGAACACTCTAATTTGTTCTTGAACCAAATAGTGATTTTACTCATTCAAATCCTTTCTCCTGGAGTGGTTCAGATCTGAATTGACAGATCAATTACTAATCAGATCAACGTGTTGTCTCCACGGATCAGTTGAGGTAAGAACATTTCAAATATTGATTATTCTTCATTCAATTTCCGAGATCTGGTGGAATTTTAAGCGCTTGATTGATTTCCTTCCTAGAATTCTCCAAATCGGTTAAGATATCTTACCTAGCCAATCTCACCAATTTACTTCGTTACAATTGTAAGTTTTGTTTCCTGCATGTTTATTTTTGAATGGTGTGTTCTTAAGAGTATCGATCCTTGATTTTTCTCTTGAATCTCATCAACAATTTTATTCAGAACTGTGATTGGGTAGAAAACACTTTTTCGACCATCTCAGGAGTCTAAGTGAGTACTCGAGAATTTATTCAGGTTTGAACTGATCATAGGCTAAATTGCACTGATGATATGCTGTTATGTCTTGATTTCTGACTGACTAGTGAAGTGAACTCGAACCTGGATTCAAATTAGCCACAAGGATTTGTGTCCAGATTGGGGATCCTATCTGTATCAGCTGTTGGGCTTTGAAGGTAAGCTACATTTTAACCTAGTATATTATGATCTGATGTGGCTATATGAATTGAGTGTCATATTAAATAGAGAACAAATCACTGAAAAGGGTATTCCATTGTATTTTAATTTAGCTTGCTTAATCAGTTTATTAAGTTAAAACATGTTTGTCGATTCATCTTGGTTGATGTTGTATCCTGAATTTTGAGTGATGATAAGGTGGATTGGAGTATGGTATGTATCAACTTAAATTAAGAGGGACTCAGGATTTAGTTAACAGCTAAATAAGTAAGTGTTGTGTATATTATACACCGGAATGTGGGTTAGGAAGGAATAGTTGAAAGAAATGAGTTTAAGTTCTAACAGTCCTGATTTTTTTTTTAAACCTAGAGTTAGCATGGTTCTCATAGATTATAACCATGAGTGATTAATTTTGGCACTTGGTTAGAGAGCAGTGACTTGCATTTAAGTCCCTTGTTTTGAATACCTATCAAACCTAAGTTCAGCCTTGAGATTGATTTTCCTTCTTCTTTTAATCAATAATCTATCAATGAATCTGTTGGACTGCACTGTTCCATATTGTTGAGTACTGAGGATGCATCAGTCATTCTCAGGATTGGGTATACAGCTTGATAATGATTTGTTCAGTCCTATTTAGGACTGAACATGTCCTGGTTCAGGATTGAATATCCAACTATGTTTTGAATGGGAACATTGAACTGATTTTGGCATATTTTAAGGCTGGAATTTAGGTTTATGTTGGGCCTGAATCTGTAAGTGGACTGAATATGTTTTAAGATTAAGATTAAGGTTATGAAGGTTTCAATTTAGGCTGAACCTAGATTCTCATGCACAGGGTATGGTTCATCCTTCCTCTGTTCATTAGAACCATGGGAATGATATCTCAGTAACCTGAGAATGCTTCTCAGTCAACCTGAGAATGATTCTCAGGAAACTTGAGAATGATTTCACTGTAGTTTGAGACTTTATATATAGTAGTATTAGGAATGGAAACCCTATATCAATGTTGATTCAACTAGTAAACCTGAATTGCTTATATCAAATCTTAGTGGGTTTATATGTGAATGATGGTACAGGATTGATTTATTGTGCAAACAGCCGAGAGCAATAAGATATCGGTACCTGGGTTAATAAAGTGGTCCAAATAGCAGGCCTGCAGTGAAGTATTAAGACTGTTCCATTTAGAACAGACTAAATGCTGCATTGTTTTAACCATTAGATAAGGCAATGTAGAACAAAATGGAGTTAGTGTGTCAGGGTTAATTTCTGCTAATAAATCTTTTTTATATATAGATAATTATTTCTGTAAGTAAGATGAGGAGTAGGTATTACGGTACAATGGGTATACTCTATAGCCACAATCTGGTTAGATGAGTGTAGTTGTTGATACTAAGATTGGTTGGGTTAATAGTTGATAAGGGTTGCATGTTACTTGAGTAATATGCTAAAATTGAGTATGGTATTTGATGATCATTTATGTTTAGATAAGGAACTGAATTATAGGATAAAATTAAGTAGTAGGCTTGATTGCTGTATTTAAATTATGATTAGAATTTTGTGAATACCAATTTAGAACTTGTATTTATCCTAATCAACTAGTACCAATATAAATCAGGAGGACATCCAGTTCCATTGTTCACCCATATCTTCCCGGAGCAAAGGCAAGTACATTCTATGGTCTTGTACTTTTCATTATATCCTGTGCTTTCTTGATTGACACATTACAACACGTCATGTACTTTCTGGTGCTCATGTTCCTTGTTCTTATTACTTGTACCTGGGGTGGGAAAATATACTATTTATGTGACCAAACCCAAGAAACAACTCAGGTGTGTTTAGCTTAGATCCCGCATCATGCACGCGGGTCCTAAGCCGTACCATTCATGTACTTTCATGTGCTTACCCCTAGTCGGTCACATAATTAGTTATATTTCAAATATAGTACACAAATGCAGGAGATATACCTTGAACTTATTTCTTGTGATTCCTGAGATACCATGTTCTTTCATGTTCTTACATATCATGTTCTTTCATGTTCTTACATACCATGTTCTTTCATGTACTAATACACCATGTTCTTTTCTGTACTTTATATACCATGTTCCCTTGTACTTTCATATCATGATGTATTATTCATTACCTAGAATTGTACTTTTCTCCGCTCCTGACTGGATAAGTTGTAGGTATACTTGCAGGATTATCATTCTACCTTATGGGCCAGAGCCCGGGATCTTAGCTGAGCAGGATGGTCATGACTTAGCTTGAGGTTTCAGGTTTAGACTGTTAGCTTTACTCTTAGATATTGTCTTTAGAATTCATGTACATTTCATTCTTGATGATTCGTACATTTATAGAATTGTGGATTATGGTGATCATTCTGGGATACATTTTTAGATGCTGTGATTATGTACTTTCATGTTTATCTGGTTAGTTTTCCCTAGCTTGGTACAGTTTACTTCGTCGTGTCTAACGACGAAGGCTGGGCGTGTCCGACTCGTGTCCGATTAATCGGGAGCGGGTCGTGACATATTTTTAGTGGTGGCCCATGTAGGTCTATCCTAATGGTACCTAGGTCTTAGTGTATTATTGGGGGACTTGATTATACTAGGGAAACTTGATCACAGCATAGGAAAATCGGGAAATAAGGGTATATCAGGTATATCAGGTATATTGATATTCTATAAACACTTGTTGTATTTAGGTCTAGGTTATTTTAACAGTTTTCTGTTTTTCAGATAGTTCAAAAGCACGCGACACCGGAACGGTTGATCCACCTATACTTGAGGTTCCGAGCTTCCACCCCGCAGGTCGTCCCTACTATCCCTATGGGTAGTACGTAGTTGACGGAGACGTTTCTAGAGTTCCTTGACACCAGCAGGCCGTCCTTTTCCAATCCAGACATGCAAATACATTTCCCGAGCTAGAGAGGATTTCTGACTTCCAGACTCTCAGACCTTGGATTTTCCCGACACCGAACACATACTTTGCACCGAGAAGTAGATCGAGAACCTGGAACAGCCACTGAAGAGCATACAAGTCCCTGAGGACCCGATTTACCTGAAGATTAGAGCTACCAGCCAGGAGATCCAGAATGTAGCACAGACAATGGAACGAGACAGAAAGTTGAAGCTCATAAAGGACATGAAGACTTATGATGAAGATATCAACTATCCTGGAGCCGCAAAGCGTTGCCAAACTCAGACATTGCTTCTTCAGCCGCATCATCGGATTCAGACTCAAGTCCAGCCAACAACCAATTGCAAATTCTGTTACCGCTCGAGTCACTACTACGACGAATGCCACAAAAGACGGAGACTACGCTTGTACTGTGGATCGCCCACTCACCAAGTCAAAGATTGTCCGGAGACCAATGATCGCACTGCCCAAGGAAAAGCACGAGGAGCACCAGTATCACAGAAGGACCCGTCTCTCCAGATTCAGCAACAGCATGAAGCACTACCACAGGGACCAGTCTACGACAGAACAGTTAAAGAAGGTTGAAGAGATTCCAGTCCCGGAAGAATACTGAAGTTAGATTGAAGACAGAAGACTCTTTTGCATGGTTGGAGAAAACCATGGATCATGATTCATAATCCAGTTTTCCTTAGATTCCTCTTGCACCTAGATTGTTTTTTAGAACTTCCTTGTTCCTATTTAAGGATTATTAGATTTTATTTCCTATTCTGGAACCTTGGTCGCTAATCAAAATGTATTTTGAAAGTTTGTTTCCATTCACGTTCGTAACTCTGCTCTTATTCGAGATTTTCTTACTGCTCGATAACTTGTTTCCTATGGCGTCGTTTTCTAATTCAAGATTTGGTTCTACTCGAATTTTGTTCCCTATTCAGACTCTATTGATATTTAAGACTTTACTTCGGATTACATTCCTAATCAACTTATGCCTTTCAAAAACCTTGTTTGAATCTTGCTTCTATTCGAGATTTCATTCGCAGATTTTGTTTTCTATCTTGAAATTTTGACTCGTTCCCTATGAGATTTTATTTCTCATTCGTGAATTATTTTTCGTTCTATTCACGATCTTGTTTGATCTTGCCTCGTATTTTGAGATTACACTTGTTTCATATCCGCTATTTAATACCATGTTTTCATATTCATTTTTCATGAATTTGTTTTCTATTATTGGATTATATTTGAAATTTGGTTTCCTATTTGAACTATGTACTATTCAAGAATTATTCCTACTCAAAATATCATTTTGAAACCTTGCTTGAACCTTCACTTCTATTGATGCTTGTTTGGGATTCTATTTTCTATTCCAGATTTTCTATTTATTCGAGATTGTTCTTTATCTGCGGCTTTGTTTCAAATTTATTTTAGATTTGCTTGTCGCATATTTACGATCCAATACCTTGTATTCCATTCACTAAATGATACATGCTTTCCATTCACTCTTCGTAACCTGGCTTTCTATTTGAGATTTCTATTCGTAATTTTGTGTCCTATCCGTGACTTTGTTAATACTTGATTTTCTATTGTTCACTGTGTACCTTATTGAAGAATTCATTTTCAATTCAAGTTTTGCTCGAGGTTTCATTAATATTCGAGATTTTATTAAAACTTGTTCGGAATTTTATTTATTTAAAACTTGTCTCCTATTTAATACCTTACTTTAGTTAATCCTTCGAGACTCTGTTATCCCTTCGGGATAGTGCCCCATATGTGGAATCTTGTTACCATTCCAGATATCAGTTGAAATTATGTTATAATTTGAAACTTTGCTCCCTGTTTGAAATTTTAAATCTCCCTGGTTGCCCTCTTATACTCACCGATGGGATCCCTTGTCGTCTCTTAGTACCTAATAAATTCTTGTATTCTAACAGTCAGGTAACTTCACCATTTCCGTGACTTGGACTATTGAAACTCATTTTGAATTCCTTGGAACTCTTTTGAAATTCCTGGGGATAAAGTCGAGAGGCTATTCTATGACCTACTATGACATGACAGTTGCGCGTTGCAGCCATTAGCTGGATTATGGAGGCTAAGGGTTCACTGCAGCCAGTAGCGCACTGGCGAGACAGGAACTCTAAGTTGAAGTGATTTCAGACATCCATAGGTTTTCGAGTATTGTCGAGACTTGTCATATTCTTCATATCTTGATCTCTTGGGTTGTTTCGTCAATAATTGTTGGAAAATGGATAAGGTTGATAGAGTATTCGGAGACATATTGTTATTTGAGTCACGGAGCCGAAAGTCCACTGCAGTCAGATACATACTGGCGGGGTAGGGATTCTAAGCAAAGTGATTTCAGATACCAACATGTTCTTGGATATTCTGGAGACTATATTTCCTTTTTATATAATTATTTTTTTCGAGAATCACAAATCCTTGCATGTTCACCCTAATTTGATACTAATATCTCCTGAGTATTTCGTACGTTCCTCAAATCAACCCTTGCTAATTACCTTCTAGTATTGTATCGTTAGATCATTGATTTCCTCAAATTATACATTGCCAGATTTTGATTCCATACTTCATTTGTGTCTTGTCTAAATTTTGATCTTAAATCATGTCTGTCTGACCATGATTTTCCTATCTTGTGCTAGCCCACTTGTGTTAAAACTATCAATTTTTGATCGTACTTAATAGTTGTGTCTTCATGATTTTGCTCCTCTGAGTTGTAATTAAAATTCCTTCCACTTTATGACTATTTGATCCTCGATCTTTGTCAAAGCATGATATCCCAAACTTCTTGTGTATACTTGGACTCAAGGCTTAGAGCGTCATGGATCGACAAAAGCACTAGGCGGACAACAACAGATGGTCACCGGAGTTAGCAGTTAGAAGCAGAGTGTTCCTGATGAATCTCGTCGACCAGAGGCACCATTCGTTTTGGCAAAGGCGGAAGGTTCAGTCCAAGATACATCGGGCCTTTCGAGCTTCCAGCTAGCTTGGAGAGAGTGCACGACGTTTTCCACGTGTCCCAGCTTCGACGCTACACTCCAGATCCGGGTCATGTGGTGGACTATTCAGAGCTGGAGGTGGGCCCGAGATTGACATGCGAGGAGCAGCAGTGGAGATCCTCGATCGGAGGGAGAAACGCTTACGGAATCAGGCTATTTCTCTTGTTCATGTCATGTGGAGACACCACTCTCCGGAAGAGTCCAGGTGAGACCGTGAGGACGAGATGCGGGATCGCTACCCCAATTTGTTTGAGTGATTTGATTGTACTCTGTTTTGGAAATTTTTTTCTAATTCAATAAATAGTCTGTACTTGAAATTGTGTGGATTTGTTCTAAGTTCATTGAGTGCCTTGAATTTCGAGGACGAAATTTTTCAAGGGGGAGAGATTTGTAACCCCATCTCCCTAATATTCTGGTATAATATTTTCCTATTAGATATTATTCTTTAATTTGTGTTTTCTTCAAAAATTTTACTTATCAATAGGGATTTTGTCTTAATATAAATTCTTGGTTCTTTTCTTTGTATCATTGGGATTCCATACCCGGCCCATTTGGTCGACTCTTCTTAATCTCCTCTCTTGGTGAGCTGTGAGGAATAGGCTGAACTTTCTGTTGCTCACAGCTGTAGAATTCAAAATTCGTTTCCACCACTCCCTAACTGATTCTCACTGTAGCTCGACTAAATTTGTTTTCCCGCCTAAACTTTTTCTCCTCTCCTAAAGAAGACTCAGCTATCTATTTATACTTGATCCCCAATTCTTTCTTTTGCCATTAGCATTTCTAAGCAGAGTGTTCAGTTCTTCTTCCTCCAAAAAAAAAATCCCATTGCTCTTCCAGAGGTTGTTTGGCCATGGCAAATGAAGACAGCTTGACGAAATTCCTCTGACGATCGATGTAGCTTGAAGTTCTCGACGGGTGATCGAAGTACGACGTCTTCAGAAGAGATTCTCTCTTTCACCATCGATTTGTTATTGATCGATCAAAACCTGGTAAGACTCATTGAACACTCTAATTTGTTCTTGAACCAAATAGTGATTTTATTCATTCAAATCCTTTCTCCTGGAGTGGTTAAGATCTGAATTGAGAGATCAATTACTAATCAGATCAACGTGTTGTCTCCACGGATCAGTTGAGGTAAGAACATTTCAAATATTGATTATTCTTCATTCGATTTCCGAGATCTGATGGAATTTTGAGCGCTTGATTGATTTTCTTCCTAGAATTCTCCAAATCGGTCAAGATATCTTACCTAGCCAATCTCACAAATTTACTTCGTTACAATTGTAAGTTTCGTTTCTTGCATGTTTATTTTTGAATGGTGTGTTCTTAAGATTATCGATCCTTGATTTTTCCCTTGAATCTCATCAGCAATTTTATTCAGAACTGTGATTGGGTAGAAAACACTTTTTCGACCATCTCAGGAGTCTAAGTGAGTACTCGAGAATTTATTCAAGTTTGAACTGATCATAGGCTAAATTGTACTGATGATATGCTGTTCTATCTTGATTTCTGACTGACTAGTGAAGTGAACTCGAACCTGGATTCAAATTAGCCACAAGGATTTGTGTCCAGATTGGGGATCCTATCTGTATCAGCTGTTGGGCTTTGAAGGTAAGCTACATTTTAACCTGGTATATTATGATCTGATGTGGCTATATGAATTGAGTGTCATATTAAATAGAGAACAAATCACTGAAAGGGGTATTCCATTGTATTTTAATTTAGCTTGCTTAATCAGTTTATTAAGTTAAAACATGTTTGTCTATTCATCTTGGTTGATGTTGTATCCTGAATTTTGAGTGATGATAAGGTGGATTGGAGTATGGTATGTATCAACTTAAATTAAGAAGGACTCAGGATTCAGTTAACAGCTAAATAAGTAAGTGTTGTGTATATTATACACCGAAATGTGGGTTAGGAAGGAATAGTTGAAAGAAATGAGTTTAAGTTCTAACAGTCCTAATTTTCCTTTAAACCTGGAGTTAGCATGGTTCTCATAGAATATAACCATGAGTGATTAATTTTGGCACTTGGTTAGAGAGCAGTGACTTGCATTTAAGTCCCTTGTTTTGAATACCTATCAAACCTAAGTTCAGCCTTGAGATTGATTTTCCTTTTTCTTTTAATCAATAATCTATCAATAAATCTGTTGGACTGCACTGTTCTATATTGTTGAGTACTGAGGATGCATCAGTCATTTTCAGGATTAGGTATACAGCTTGATAATGATTTGTTCAGTCCTATTTAGGACTGAACATGTCCTGGTTCAGGATTGAATATCCAACTATGTTTTGAATGGAAACATTGAACTGATTTCTGCATATTTTAAGGCTGGAATTTAGGTTTATGTTGGGCCTGAATCTGTAAGTGGACTGAATATGTTTTAAGAGTAAGATTAAGGTTATGAAGGTTTCAATTTAGGCTGAACCTAGATTTTCATGTACAGGGTATGGTTCATCATTTCTCTGTTCATTAGAACCATGGGAATGATATCTCAGTAACCTGAGAATGCTTCTCAGTCAACCTGAGAATGATTATCAGGAAACTTGAGAATGATTTCACTGTAGTTTGAGACTTTACCGTGCTATCTCGTCTCTACAGTCGCCTGACCGGGCCGCCCCCTCTCATCGTCTCCACCATCACCAAAAAGAATGGAAAAAAGGGGGAAAAACCTAACCTGAGCCAGCCGATCCGTCGTGCTCGGCGCAACCACCGTTCCGACACCCAGTGTCTAGCCGTCGCGTCAGACGGAGCACATCCCTGACGAGCACCCTATAACACGACGCCTCCGCGTCCACGCCATCTGCCCGGAGACAGCGCCATCGTGCTGCCCTACCACTTCGACAGACCACCGGTCGTGCCTTCCCCGCTTCTCCGCTGCCTGCTCCTCCCGATTCGTGACCGCCGTCGATCCGTCGTGCTCCCGTTTGAAGCCACCTCAGCCGCCTCGCCTGCAGGTCCGTGCTCGACCGCGTCACCAGGACAGCGGCCGGATCCGTGCCGCCGCCAGTGGGCTTCCGCCCCACCCGCGGCCTCCAGCCTAGATCTGGCGTCAAACTCCCCTATGCCAGTCGCATGTGTTCGCCCGGGAGTACCGCGTCGACGAGCTCCCGCTCCGGCACCACTCAGACTGTTGTAAGTCGTCACCCTCCTTCCTCTCTCTTCTCCCTCTCTCCTTCTTCTCTCCCTCTCGTCTTCACTCCTCCTCCTTCTTTAACTCCATATTCTCTCTCCATTTTTTTAAGTTAAGTTCTGTTTCTCTTAGTTCTAAGGATTAATGGTTATTTGTTTAATTATTTTATTAGTTATTAATATTACCAATACCAGAAGACTAATCTATGGGTAATGAATATAGTATTTAATTAATTACATATATACATTAGTTTCTAAAAAAATATTTATTTTACTAGTGACTTGCCCTACAAGTTCGAAAGCTAGTATTTAACCCTAAAATATATGATTGCAGATTTCTATGATATTTTGGAGAAGTTATTAGTCCTAAATAATTTTGTATATTTATCTATTATTTGGACTATTAAAATATATATATTTTGCCTAAAAATCATATTTGACAAACTCGTAGTTTTGCCTAATAAAAAAATGATTTTTGAGTCTTAAAGGGTATTTTTACTAAAACTTATTTGTACTAATAAAAAAATACAGTTTCCAGGCGACACACCAGGCAAGACACCTTGCCTTTACTGTTTAATTTCTTGCTCAATATCATGCATGTTTTATTTCTTATAAGTTTTTCTTTCAAAACCATATGTAGTTGCAAATTACTATACCTTAGTTTTTTTTATGAATTTGGCCTAGAGTTAAGGGACCACATTTGTTTGTGCCACATTCATTGGCCCGACACCTGTATGCCACGATGTCACGTATCTCATATAGATTCAGACTTGCGTACCGACTGTACATCGGTACGTACAGGATGAGCGTTAGGATATAAATGCTAATATAATTGCCTAGAAGACTTAGCTATTACTAGAAATATCGTGGTGTGGATTCAACACGAGTAGTGCATGGGGAGGGGGAAGACAGTTATTAGGCGCAGGGGCTTTCACACATTTACTTTTCTCTAGCTGCCATTAGTGACTCAGCCTAGAGCTAGTGTGCCGTGCATTTATTTACTTTTCTCTAGATGCCACTAGTGCCTCGGTTGAAACACAAATGTGTCGTGCATTTACTTTCCTCTAGCTACCGTTAGTGACTCACCCAAGAGACTAGGGTGCCGTGAATTTATATATTTTCTTCTAGATACCACTAGTACCTCGGTTGAAACGCTAACGCGGCGTATTTCTAGTCTTGGAAGCCATTATGTGGAACGTTGTCTTCAAAGCGCATTTTCACATAGAATTGTTAAGGACCTTTATCTGTTTAGACGTATGCAATTTTTTGTTGAGCTAACTATATTCGGTTTATGGCATGATATTATGTGTCTTGTTACATCCCTCTGAGGACCTGGTGATCTCTCCAGGTGTGTGTTTGCGTGATTTCTTACAGGTGCTCTTGCTAAGGCTATGTCTTCCTTCCTCCGTGATGATTGCTTTTGGACTCGTCATTTGCTTCGCTCGACCAAATCATTTATTTGTATATTTTCTTATTTAAAATTTGTTGGTAGTGGATATGTCCCCGTCCAATGTTTGTACAAATGACTATTTGATTATATCATTAAAACTTTATATTTGTAGATGAGATTTAGTTGTCATGGCATTCAATATTTTACAGCTTATGTATACATATGAACATATCGTATACCCGTATGTATACAGCTAGCATGATATATTTCTAGTCCTACGTATTTTGGGACTGGGGCGTTATATGTTTTTGTGGTGGCCCATACAGGTCTCCTTTATCACTTCCATTACGTTACTGTACCGATGTGAACCTGCACATAGGATTAGAGTCTAGAATCTCATCCACCTACTTGACATCCTTTCTTGACTTCAAATTCTGAACTCTCGTTCGACCTCCTTGATTTGCATCTTGTTTGACTCCTTCTACCGTAAATTCTTAGTTTCGTGCTTAGTGACAACTAGGAAGATGACTACACTAGTATCTGCTCATAGGTCAAACACATGGTAGAAGGATTACAGTGACAACTAGTATGCATTGAGATCCTATTTGAGTTATAAAGATATAAGGATAAGGGGGATCATATATTTCTAGAAGTATGAACTTAAGGATTAGTTAATTCCAAGTTGGGTAGTAGCAACATTAACAACTTCGAAGGATTTTAGAACTTTATTTGGATCTACAAAAGGATAGTGGAATCTATATACAATTGAGAATGGATGTTGATTTGATTTTTGAGTTTTAATTTTGAAGGTCTTTGAGAAATATTTATGATTCATTTGTTTATAGCTATACATCCTTGAAGAGATATAAAGTTAGTTGAAAATAATTTTTAAATTTAAATGCTGCTGTAAGATTTATGAGGACGGTTGATAAAGCTTGGTTTTAAATTGCGTTGTATGGTTCCCAATTAATAAGTTCGTAAATTTTGAAGCAAGGATATTAAGAATTTTGGTTAAAAATATTTTGAAGGATAAAAATCAAATTGAGGATCTATTTTAAACTCTTGTATGAATTACAATTGTTAAAAACCTATTTAAATTTTGAGTTAAGATTTGGATTAATGATAGAATAATTATAATATATATATAGATTGGATTTGTGACACAATAAAGGTTATTTGAGATTGATTAGAAATTTTGAAAATCTTAAGTTATGATTTTGATGTGACTAGATAAGGTGGAAAGGTTAGTTTATGATACATTTTGGTGAAATTTTTGTGTTGTGATAAAAGTTATCTTAAGGTTGAGTAATAGAAAATTTAAATTTAAGTTATGAGTATGATTGGCAGCTTAGAAAGATATTTTATTAGATTATTTGGAGAATTATATTGCAAAGTTTTAAAGAAGTCAAAATTTATAGATTCAAATATGGATAGGCAACCAAGATAGATGAAGGATTCCACTTTAATTGCCATATCCCCCATGACCATGATAGTAGTGTATACACAAGTGTTGTTAGTCATCTCCACGATCATGTGGTTATATTTAAATCTTGACTCACTCGATATTCCCTCAAATCTAGATTTTATCGTTACTTTCTAACCATTTGAAACTTGAGAAATGATTAGATTATTCCTTGGTCATACTCCATCTAAGTGTCTATCATATCTCTAGAAACTGTATTCCTAACTTATTTTACCTTGATCTACTAGAATCTGAATTATCTTTATTTCATGCTTTAACTTCGTCATTTATTTTGTGCGTTAATCATTACCTCATGAACTCCCACTTTCCATTTTAAATTCTTTTATGTCCTTTACCGTGACTTGGATATTTGGTGCACAACACTAGACTTTTCCATCCGACAAATTCTATATGCAAGACCTAGACGAGCCCACCTTCATGCAGACATATCATGTCCCACTAAAACATGCCCCCTTGTACTCTATTTTTATGATACGACTTTCAAGTCAAAATGGTTAACTATAAACCCTACCATAATACTATGATCCTTTCTGACTTCGGTTAGAGATCAAATCTTGACTCAAGTCTTTCGACCCGATATATGATTGTGACCTACTTAATTCCTTATTATGCATCAAACTTTGTGTGTTAACTTGATTGCTTAAGCTTGTCATTTATTTTCATGCCTTATCTTGATTTACTTATGCATAACACCCTTCTACTCTCCATGCAATATTACCAACTTTTACTTTCCTCCTTTCCGATTAAATTGCTTCACTCATATTTCACCTTGATTCCTCCGTGGTTTATGCAATTGTGTTCATTTTATGATTTCCTTGTTCGAAGATGAAATTGGTCATGACAATCCTTTGGTTGGAAAGATGTTAGAGTAGAAAACCCTAGAAGAGAGGGTAGTGGTAAAGTTGAATAAGATGATTGAATATGCATAAGTGAAATCTTGCGGTAAAACCTATGGAGCGGAGTATATTCTATGATCAAAGGAGGGTAGATTCTTGTTCGAAAAATTGGTTCTTTATTTTATGAGATGATAAATAGGGTGTTTGAAAAATTCAAGAAGGGTATAATATGTAAAACTTTTAATGATTCAGAATTTAACTATGTGATGATTGTAAATATAAAGGTGAGATTGATTTTACTCTAGACTAAATAGACTAATGAAATTTTTTTAAAAAGGAATTTGGCAAGAGGAAACTTGCTTGAAGGAAAATAGGTACAAAGAAGAGCAGAAGAGATTATTGAATTGAAAGTTTGAGCTTATTCAAAATTTTACGAATTGAGATATAAATTCATGATTTTATCTACGACTAAATTGACTGAATATTTATTGAATCTTAACTTTCGAAGAGATTATGAAAGACGGAATGTAGATTGAAGAAAAAAAATAAAGAAAAAAGGGGGTATATAGATATGTTGGAAGAAATTCTTTTTACCGAATCCAAGTATTGACTTATCGAATTTCTATCGTTGCGATATTTGATTAGATATAGTAGAAATTCAAAACTTTTGTGGAGCGATTGTTGGAGGTAAAAAGATTTCAAGGAATGATGGTTATAAACCTTGAGAGGATTAATAAAATATATGAAAAGTTGAATATAAAAGGGGATTTATGATTATGATGATATCAAATGAAAGTTAAAGTTTTGAGTTATTGATCGTAAGTTGGACGGAGAAAACTTTACCTAATTGGGAGTTACACATTTTTATTATTTTGATGAATGATAGTATGGATCAAAAACCGTTATTGATGGATTGTCATGAGATATATTCTAACTATACCCGTGAATTCAATTCTTCAACGTTATTTAAATTATTTCGATTATTCCAAAATTTATTCCATGGTATGCTTTGTCATCTCGCCAAAAAAATTTGATTAGATTTTTCACTCTATCTCCTCCACCCTGCCTACCCTATCTATTTCTAAATTTCGAGGACGAAATTCTTTTAAGTTGAATAGGATGTAAACCCCCTAAATTTCTACTATGAATTTTTTTTAATAAATTTGGTATTAATTTTTACTTTGTATTTGTACGTCTCATAGTCATATTGTACGTCGCGTACGAATTTGTCGTATTGAACATCGCGTATGAGCTCGTATTTTCGTATGGCTCGTCGAGTGCGAATATGTGCGAGGTACATATTTTTGTAAAAATATTTTTATTTAGAAGCATGGTTTTTTTTAATAATAAATAATAAATATTTTTGTATGTAAAGTTTTAAGAAAGAGTCATATTGTAATTTCCAATTTTTTATTTTACATCATGAAAAGTTATATAAATAGTAATTTTGAAACGAGGTTTTATGTAAAGATTTATTTCATACGAGGCACATAAATTTAAATTTATATATAAAAATCTATTTTTCAAAATTAATTTAATACTAATATTTATTAGTTGGAAAAAGATATTTTTATATACATATATTTGAATGGTGATTTAAATCAGAGAAAAAGATTTTAATTTATAGCCTTTAAATAAATATGTTTATCTATATCGGCTTTGGATGAGATTGAGATGGTTTCAAATTAAATTTTGGGATATCTACTTTAAGATTTCATCCATCCCGAGCCATATCCAATTGGAGCCCCCACCCCCTACATAAGGAGATGCTCCTTTTTTCCATCAAACTACACAACCATAATTTTTTCCATGCACAATCACATCGTGCATCATGTTTGTGACCACAAAATCTTATTCTAATTCTATACAGTTATCCACGTCGTGTCTGACACCCTCGGACACGACGACAAAAACATAGAATCAAAAATCTTCCCCCTTCCGTTGACCCCCATCTTCTCACCTCCTCCCGGCCATCTCCGACATCACCCTAACAGCCACCTACTTCGTCCTCGCCATTTCCTCGGCCACCCATGGCCTCCCAAACGACCACCACCGCCTTCGTCACCACAAACACCTTTACCGAACCATAGTATCCCTGTTCCGACGCCACCGTCGCACACACATCCGCCATCAACCCTACTGTCGTCCCCAGCACCCCATCCATCCCTGAGATAACACCGACCACCACATATCACCTTCTCCAACCCTATCACCGTGCCATCTCGTCTCTACTGTCGCACGACCGGGCCGCCCCCTCTCATCGTCTCCACCATCACCATAAAGAATAGAAAAAGGGGGGAAACCTAACCTGAGCCAGCCGATCCGTCGTGCTCGGCGCTGCCACCGCCCCGACACCCAGTGTCTAGCCATCGCGTTAGGCGGAGCACATCCCCGACGAGTACCCTACAGCGCGACGCCTCTGCGTCCTCGCCATCAGTCCGGAGACAGCGCCATAGCGCTGCCCTACTACTCCGACAGACCATCGGCCGTGCCTTTCCTGCTTCCCCGTCGCCTCCTCCTTCCGATTCGTGACCGTCGTCGATCCGTCGTGCTCCCGTTCGAAGCTACCTCAGCCGCCTGGCCTGCAGGTCCGTGCCCGACCACGGCACGGATCGACCGCATCGCCGGGATAGCGGTCGGATCCGCGCTACCGCTAGTGGGCTCCCGCCCCACCCGCGGCCTCCAGCCTAGATCTGGAGCCAAACTCTCCTATACTAGTCGCATGTGTTCGCCTCGGTGTGCCGCACCGACGAGCTCCCGCTCCGGCACCACTCAGACTGTTGTAAGTCGTCTTCCTCCTTCCTCTCTCTCTTCTCCCGCTCTCCTTCTTCTCTCCCTCTCATCTTCACTCCTACTCCTTCTTTATCTTCTTCTTCTCTCTCTCCATTTTTTAAGTTAAGTTATGTTTCACTTAGTTCTAGGGATTAATGGTTATTTGTTTAATTATTTTATTAGTTATTAATATTACCAATACCAGAAGACTAATCTACGAGTAATGAATATAATATTTAATTAATTACATATACACATTAGTTTCTAAAAAATATATATATTTATTTTACTGGTGGCTTGGCCTACAAGTTCGAAAGCTAGTATAAAACCCTAAAATATATGATTACAGATTTCTATGATATTTTAGAGGAGTTATTAGTCCTAAATAATTTTGTATATTTATCTAATATTTGGACTATTAAAATATATATATATTTTGCCTAAAAATCATATTTGACAAACTCGTAGTTTTGCCTAATTAAAAAATGATTTTTGAGTCTTAAAGAGTATTTTTTTTTCCTAAAACTTATTTCTACTAATAAAAAAATGCAGTTTCCAGTATTATAAAATATTTTCTAAAATTTTTATATGTATTATTTCCATATTCTTTCAATTATCTTAGCTGATCATGACTAATCGTATCCGTACTTCCTTCCCGACTTCTGACCCCTACTCAGTAAACATGGCTATCGGACAAACTGGACTTGTTAGATCATCGCACTACACCAGGCGACACACCAAGCAAGACACCTTGCCTTTACTGTTTAATTTCTTGCTCAATATCATGTATATTTTATTTCTTATATATTGTTCTTTCAAAACCATATGTAGTTGCAAATTACTATACCTTAGTTTTCTTTATGCATTTGGCCTAGAATTAAGGGACCACCTTTATTTGTGCCACATTCATTGGCCCGACACCTGTGTGCCACGATGTCACGTATCTCATATAGATTCGAACTTGCGTACCGATCGTACATCGGTGCGTATAGGACGAGCGTTAGGATATAACTGCTAATATAATTGCCTAGAAGGCTTAGCGGTTATTAGAAATATCGTGGTGTGGATTCAGCACGAGTAGTGCATGGGGAGGGGGAAGACAGTTATTAGGCGCAGTGGCTTTCACATATTTACTTTTCTCTAGCTGCCATTAGTGACTCAGCCGAAAGCTAGTTGTCGTACAGTTATTTACTTTTCTCTAGATGCCACTAGTGCCTCGGTTTAAACACAAATGTACCGTGCATTTGCTTTCCTCTAGCTGTCGTTAGTGACTCACCCGAGAGACTAGTGTGCCGTGCATTTATTTATTTTCCTCTAGATGCCACTAGTACATCGGTTGAAACGCTAACGCGCCATATTTCTAGTCTCGGAAGCCCTTGTCTGGAACGTTGTCTTCAAAGTGCATGTTCACATAGAATGGTTAAGGACCTTTATCTGTTTAGACGTATGTAATTTTCTGTTGAGCTGACTATATTCAGTTTATGGCATGATATTATGTGTCTTGTTACGTCCCTCTGAGGACCTAGTGATCTCTCTAGGTGTGTATTTGCGTGATTTTTTGCAGGTACTCTAGCTAAGGCCATGTCTTCCTTCCTCTGTGATGATTGCTTTTGGACTCGTCATTTGCTTCGCTCGACCAAATCATTTATTTGTATATTTTTTTATTTAAAACTTGTTGGTAGTACTGGATATGTCTCCGCCCAACGTTTGTAGAAATGACTATTTGATTATATCATTAAAACTTTATATTTGTGGATGAGATTTAGTTGTCATGGCTTTCTACATTTTACAGCTTATGTATACATATGAACATATCATATACTCGTATGTATACAGCTGGCATGATACGTTTCCAATTCTACATATTTTGGGACTGGAGCGTTACACGTTCTGTAAGGCTTCGCTGAGTGCATCTCGGGTCCCTTTGGAGAGACGGAGGATCTTGAAGAGTGACAATCTAGCCGGGGTATTGGCTAGCTGTGCCAGTATGTCGATGTTGTAGGGTTTGATAGGCCCTACTACCGAGTCTTTCCTTAGAGGTTTGTCGAAGCCAACCTCCTTTTGCTTATACCTATCTGCGGTAGGAGTCTGAGACGGGCCTGCTTTTGATGTATCAGAAGCAGGGTTTGTAGTTGGTGGAGGTGCTGCCTCCTCTAGAGCTTGGTTCCCCTCTTGCTGTCATGCCGAGCGAGTGGCCACCAGGGTGTGATCGGTCGATGCCGAGACCATGCGACATGTCCTGACCTTCTTCCCTTTGAAAGAGGGGGTTTTAGGTGTCATCATATTGGGAGTAAGGTCGGGGTTGACCTATATGACCTTGCCTCGTGGTGTGGAGAACGGGATAAGCCCTTGAGCATTGTCATGCATTGGTGGAAGATTGACTACATCCATTGTTAACCTCAGGATGGGGACGACCCCGTCCTGTGCCTCCGTGGTTGGAAAACTTCTAAACTGGATAGTAACCATGTTGGCCATGACAGTACCTTTTTTTCATAGTCAAGTGATATGACTTTGGCATCGATGAGGCGCTGAATCTATTTTTTCAACACATAGCAATCTTGTGTCGAATGGTGGATATACTGATGATAATGGCAGAATTTATGGTTGTCCACCTTCCCCACTTCGTCGGGGCACTTTGGTGTTGGGAGAGACAGCTTGCCACTCTTCGTCAGCATATCAAAGAGTTCTAGCATATCCTCGTCGTTGAAGGAATAAGTCGCCCTCGGATTCTGTACTTCTGCAGACTTGGGTTCATGGTTACTGAACCTTTGGAGATGTTGACAGTCATGGCTTGTTTGCCTTTTCCGTCCTTGGGGTTGTTGCTAGACGAGCGTCTCCCCTTGTCCTTAAGAGAAGAAAAGTTTAATCCCAGGAGCAGCGCATCTTGGGCTTTCCTTTGTGCCACATCCACCTCTGTAATGAAAGGCATCCACTCTGTGCAAGGAACACTGTACCACAATTTGATTGTAGGTAACATGTTCTTGCGGCATGAGTCCATAAGCATGGGCTCGGTCATGCCAGACGGTAGCCTCAAAGCTGCCTGGCAGATGCGCTCGATGTATGCGCGGACAGGTTCTTTCTCTCTCTGGACAACCTCCATGAGAGTTGACATCGTCATGTCCATCCCTCCTTCATAGAATTGGTCGATGAAGAGAGCCTTCAGGTCCTCAAACAATGAAATACAGTCGTCAGAAACACTACAAAACCACTCATAGGCTACCCCCTGCAGGGCTCCGATGAATATGTTGGTGAGGAGGGCATCATTCTTTGGTAGGTACCCTGTTACTGAGGTGAAGTACCTCAAGTATCGTCGGGGAGACTCCTTTCCATCGAAGGGCACGAGCGTCTGCGGATTGTATTTGGAAGGGAAGACTACGTTGTCCTAATCGGCAGGATATGGCTGCCGAATCCCCATCTTCCAGAATGCTGCTTGCTTCTCTTTGGCATCATAGTGAGCATACAGTTCCTTGACATTGCAGTTCTCGTGGTCGATGGAGTAGACGATGATGGTGCCTCTTGGTTGATGATGGGCAGCTTACTGGATCCGTCGTTAGCTGTCGGGTCAAGTACAGGTGTGGAGGTAGTAGGGACCAAACTTTCTTTGATCTCCAGTATGATAGAAGACAAGGATTTCATTATAGCATTTAACGTATCAAGGCTCGTCTCGAGAGCTTCGATACGTTTCAGTTGGTCCGACGCTTCACTATTATCTGCCTCGTCGCCATCGGCCATAAATACGGACCTTGTGTGTGGATGGGTGGAAGGGATAGTAGACCCTTTGCTCTCTGACTCAGATGCCTACACCTCATCGTCTTGAGAATGAACTGGAAGGTTGGAGTCTTCTTCAGACTCATTGCGGTTGCTACCCCCAATCTGGTGGCTAGCTACGTCTGTGGAGGCATCTGTATCATATGGTTCCTCCTCAGACTGGAATACGACATTGTCATGGACGGTGGGGGGTTGGCTACCCCCGGCGTCTAAGGTGGTACCCAACGGAGATTTGGAACTCATGCCTTGGAACACACCTATGTTGGGTACCTTTGCCTTGCTACTGTCGGGCCGCTTCTTGGGCTTACTGGCCGAGATGGGAGGATTCTTGGATAGCTTTTTGAGAGATTGAGAACCCTGTGCCGCGTTGCACGTAACGACATGGAGTTCATCTTCGTCTGCGCTTGTCGACCCCCTGTCGAACCTCTGACATTCGGTTGACGCCGGCCGTAGTCTTTGGAAGACGGAACGCCTCCTCGGCGGCACGTTGGTTGCCTGTTGACATCAACAGTTGATAGTGATCTGGGTACAAGGATGACTTGATTTAGGCGTGCCCTGTGTAGCATATTCCTCTTCCGCCTTACGTTTGTGTGAAAGCGTCAAGTCCTCCACCTCTGTACCACCATTGTACGTGCACGGAAGCTGCACGTAGGTACTATCAGAGAGGGTCTGGCAAGGCAGACTCCTATCATGCTTACAGAAATGCTGCTTGCATGAGTCGTTCTCCCTGGAATGTACCCCCTGGCTTGCATCACGTATAGGAGTGCTCAAGCGACAGAGGGGTTTACCTGGTGGAGGCATCGAAGCACGGAGACCAGTTTTGTATAACTTTCCATCGGCTGCGCGTGTGACTGGCAACGCAAGCCTTTGGTCGATCATTGGCGTAGTACATTTGTTGCATGAGGCACGTACTGCCTTGGATTTCTTCCTACTACCCCCAGCGGGTGCATAGAATTCTGAATCCAATAAGGGCTCACCTGATAGGAAGAAAATTCTGTCGAAGACAAATCTTCTCGCCAGCAACACTTTCTTTGTGAGGGGTTGAACTGCCGCGCGCTTCCTTCGGCATTGTGCCCTCGTCAGGACCTCCATAGGGATATTGTCTTCCTCATTATATTTTCCCAAAGTGGGAATCGAGTAAGGTGGCATGGCCGCAGTAGCCGAAATCTTCTTCGAGGCTTCAGCATTTAGAGGGTTCTGGATCGCAGTCCCCTCTGTCGTACTGCTCGTCGCAGCTGCCTTGGACACCCAGACACGTAGAGTCTTCTTCGGTATTACGAACCGCTTCTAAGGACTTGACTTCACTTCAGAAAGGAGATCTTCAAAAGCTTGTTCGTCGAAGCATACGACCAGCATCTTATGGAAAGATCCCAGCAAGTTGTCGTCAGATTGCGTCACCACCTTTTCGTTGAAGGAGAAGACAGCCCCAGCATATTCGCCATTTTGTTCGACATCACAAAAGGTTATACGAACTTTTTGTTTATTGAACTTAAAAAGGGTACAATCGATTCCTATGTGAGAAAATCTACGTACAAAATTTTTGGGAAAACGTGACGGTGGAGATCGAGCACTGCAGCGGCTCCTTTACTCCGTTGATGATCTAACGATGAGTTGGACTTGCTTTAGATTTTTGGTACCTTTGATGGAACTCTAGGGTTACCGATCAAGAGGATGCTGGAGTTGAAGACTTCGAAGCTCTGCCTTTTGCCCTCTGCTTCTTTTCTCTTTGTGTATGTCCTCCTCCTCTTTTATTAAAGAGAAAACTCCTTCTATTTATAGGGGAAAGGGGACACATGTGTGATGTGCACCCGGATTTGAGATATGAAGGAACCTGCTGTCATTGCACGGTGCGGGCTTCTGTTGAGCTGACACGTGGCGGACGTCGAGATTCTCCTCTATTGAGATTTCGGGTGGTTATCAAAATAACCGAAAGAGGATACACGTGGCGCTTGTCTATTGCTGGGAATCCTCTATTTAGATGAAGCCGAGTAGATCTTAGATTTTATCTCAGAGTAGAATTCTGTTTGATCTTCAGGAGGCGATTGGTTTAAACAAACCATCTTGATACGACCTTAGTCAAAAGAGCAAACTTCGTCCTTATCTGAGTTTTAAACCAATTGATAAGATATTCGCACTTATCAATATGATTAATCTCTGTCCTATCTTTGAAAGTGGCAGTTTAAACAAACCAATTGGGTGGGACCATGCAACCTGCGCCTCAAGCGAGGTCTTAGTGCTGCTGCGCTTCTGGTATGACGAGTAGACTGTTCTTCTGGAGACAACGGAGCTAATGCACTTTCAGGCAACGAGTGGACTATGTTTCATAGACGACGGAACCTCTGTCCGTTTGAGCGACGAGTAGGCTATGTTTCGAGTGGTAAAGTCACTGTGTTTTAGGGCGACGAGTAGGCTGTGCTTTAGACTAACGAGGTTACTGTGCTTTTGGAGCGACAGGCGAACTTGTGTTGGGTGCAATAGTGTTTTCCAAGTCTTTGATGAAGGGGGTTGAGCTTTTGGGTCGAAGTAGAGGTCTGCGCCGTTGAAGCTGGAATGATGTAAAGTCATCACCAGTCTGCGCCACTTGCTGGCACAGGATTGTAGCTGCACTTCTGGTTTGAAGAAGCTGTCTTTGAAGTCTTCTTTAAGAGCAATTAATGACAGCTCTTTAAGGAACGACACCCTTTTGATTGCCACCATTACTTGGAGAATTTCAAGGGGTCTTTTAATGGTCTAAGACTTAGTCGAATGAACCCATTTAATGAGGTTCATCGTGCTGAGTCTTAGGTTCATCCCATTGATGTAGGAATTTTGACCGACGACCCCATGGCCTATGTCTTTGACCAATACCACCCTATATAAATGGGGAATTTCTTTCGAAGAGTCACGTCTTCCTCTTTTTGTCCTTCAACACCATGCTGGATCCAGACTTAGCTTCGAGTGGCCGTTGGCCTTGCCTAAGTCGGATTTTGGTTGAGGATCCCTTCGTTCAAAGGAGCTATGCTTTCGTAGAAGAACTGCTGATGAGCTTCGGGATGTGTTGGAATGCTTATCGTGGGGAGTTCGAACCTGAGCGACATCTTGGGGGTCCTAATTATCGAGTTTGGTCTAGTTACCAACATAAAGCACCGCAGGTTGTGCTCTGCCCTGCTCATTGGCGGCTGCAGGCTTCCGTTATGCTGGAAGTGCCCCAAAAGCTGATGCGCTTTTGGAAATAGCCTCCTGTCGTGCTGTGAACTGAATTCTCGCTCGGGCAAATATCTGTTTCAGGAAGAGCTGCACGTCTGAGAGGGGGTGGTTTGGTAGCAGACTTTGATGGTGACTGTATTCACATCTTCTATCTACACTCTCTCCTCTCATGATGATTACACTGTGAAGATGAACCCCAGCGTAGATCCGTAGGAGTTTTTAGTTCAGCATATGTAATCACAAGAACTTTGTAACAGATCCTGTAGTTAGGGAGTCTTCTTTTATGTAATCATGACGAATCTGTAATAGACTCTTGTAGCCAAAATTTAATAAAAAGAATTTTCTTTGAACTTTTCATCTATTTTTTGTGAGTTTATCTTTTCTGTTGGCGTGTTTGATCGCCTGCGCTTCTTTGAAGCTGGGTTGGTAGCGAGAGCACCAACCTGTGCCGTTCGTCATCTGTGTCTTTATGAAGATGGGTGGATAACGAGAGTATCCACTTGCGCCTTGTGTCACCCTGTACTTTTTATTTCTTCTATAATAACCAGCTTATGGATGGACCCATGGTTGGGCCACCAAAGCATGCTAGATCGGTGGGGATGGCCAGTGTTTAAGCTTTGCAGATGGGATGAGGAAGTAGCGGTGCTGCTCCACAGAGGTAGATGGACACCAGAGGCCAGGCCAGTCGTCCAATGGCATGCATCAAAAATCAGAATACTTCAACTTTATCCGGAGGCGGCAGCAGATAGGTGGACATGGGAGGGGTCTTACAATGTGAGATTCTCCCTCAAAGTTGTCTACGAGAAGTTATCTAGCTGGCATCCAAAAATGGAGTGGACTGATATTGTCTGGAAAAATATTGTGGCTCTGAAGATGAAGTCATGCTCGTACAAAGCGATTCGTGATAGGTTGCTTACCCGAGAGCGGATGGTCAGGTTCGATACCCAAAATGATAGCTCGTTGTGTGCACTTTGTGGAGGAGGAGTCGAAACACGGGACCTTGTCTTCTTCCAGTGCCCGGTGTCAGATCAGATATGGAATAGATGCAAAAGTTGCCTGGGTATGCGGTGGTCTTCTAATGAAGGACTTTCGAAGGTATTCGAGGAGATTTTGGCTCTGGAAAGGCAGGGGTTGGGAGTATACAACAAGGCGATAATTAAGCTCTTATCTGCTAGATGGCATATTTGGAGGGAGAGAAATATACGTATATTCGAGGGAATGGTAATGTCGGCTCAGGGGATTCTGAACATCATAGAGAGTGATTCATATATTATGGGAGCCTAATTTGAGGATATGTGGGAGTAAAGTGGTTGTATCTCTATAGTACAGAGCAAGTTGTATATTAGCATTCATCAATAAAGTACCCTTTCTTACAATAATATATATATATATATATATATATATATATATATATATATATATATAATATAATATAATATAATACATTCGATGCTCATGTTCTGGCCGCTGCTCTCTGGCTCGTGTGCCCTCCGTGGCGCTGTGCCCCGACTAGTTCCGCCGTGTCCGCCCGCCGTAGGGGACAGCGCCGGAGCTCGGCTGTCCCCCCAACCCCCTTTTCCCATGGCCTCTACCCCGGCCGAGCTCCTCGCATTTCTGGGGCTCCCCTTCGATCCGGCGCATCCGTCACCCTTTCCCGCATTTTCTTCTTCGTCGACGGCCTCCGCATCCTCACCCCCATCCCTCCTACTTCACCCATCCTCGCCGACCCGTCTCTTCTCCGCCTCCACCTCCCTTTCGCTGCCAGCCTCAACGTTTCCCTTCAGCATCCCCCTGAACGCCGTCCGCCCTCTCCCCCTCGAGCCAAGTCGTCGGGTCCCCTCGTGCCTAGCCGCCTACCCGGAGCCGCCCCCCGTCTAGTGCCCTCTTCCTCCCTCTTCGGGCCCCCCTCCGCTCTCCCGCTCATATTCCCTATTTTTTTAATTTTTGAATTTGGCCTCGGGAACTGCTCCCCAATTGGGGGACGTGCGATCAGGAGCCGTATACTGCTATGGGCCCCATGGCCACGTGCCCATGTCTTTCGCTTGTGGCACACCCTATGGTGCGGCGGTTCCTTCCGTGGGCCCCAGCGGCGCACCCTGTGGATCAGTTCATCCCATGCACTTGTCATCCGCTTGTGGCGCACATCTCGGTACGGTCGTTCCTGTGGGGGCCCCGTTCGGTGCAGTTGCCGTGGGCCCCAACGACGCAACCTGCGGTCCCATGTTTCCCGCTTCTGGCGCAGCTTATGGTGCTTTGGAGGCCCCGTTTAGCACAGTTTCTGTGGGAGAAGACGATGCCGGTGCCAAGGCTGGCCCTCAGCCCTGGAGGCCGCCAGACGAGAATCTGACGGCGAGGGGGCAAAGGAGGGGGATCGGCGACAGCTGGGGACCTCGTAGCGCCGGGACACGACAAGCAGGAACAGGCGAGGAAGGAGAGCAGAGGGGAAGGGGAAGGCCGAGGAGGGAGGCCACCACACCCGGAAGGGAGGTTGGAGGGAGGAGGCGAACGAACTGAAGAGGCCACCCGCTTAGGCGGAGGCCGACAGCGGCCAGCCAGAGCACCGGCCGGGCAAGTGTCAACAACAACAGCTCCGTAGAAGAAAGAGAGTATATATATTATATATATATATATATATATATATATATATATATATATATTAATAATTAATGTAATTTGATACTTAAAACATAATGGTTATATAATAATCTATCTACATATCATAATCTATAATCAAATAGAAAGTGCATCTAATTTGACCTTTAATAAATGCAATTGCATATGAAAATCAAAATCTAACCATGTATATCCTAAAGTATCATGACACAAAATCTTAGTATCCTAATTTAGGACACAAACACAACCCAAAATATGACACAAAATTCCTTTGGGAAGCTGTATCAAACACTTGGGGGACACAAATTTGTAACTATACCAATCGTGTCACAAAATCATATTTCCACCAATCTAAAGCCTAAATATATTATTTCTTTGACTTCGCAAGTATGGGTCTTCCTCTTTTTTCCATCAATTTATGTTTTATTTGAATCTTTGTGGAATATATTTGATCCTTTATACTTCCCTGAAATTTTCTTAATCAATTCGATTGATTGATAGTTGAATTTTTGTGACCAAAAGTAAAGATCACAACAATTTATTACTGTCCATCTTTTGATTGATATTGAGCCGATTTTGAGCGCTTTGTTCTCTCTCCTCTGATCAGTTTTCGATGAGCAAGTTTTTTTTGATGTCGATAAGATCTTCATTTTTATATGTCAAATTCTATCAGTTTTGATCCCTGTTTGAATAGTGAACTCTTCTTGAAAAAATGACTCCATAAACTGCAATTCTTCCATTCCATGAATCCTTATCATCGAGCCAGCTTAAGAGTAAATTTTGACCGAATTAGTGCATAAATTGTTGCTTCATCACTTCCAATTCAATATCGGTGATTTATTTTTGCTCTATGTCAAATTTCTACTTTTTCTTGAAGTTTGGTAGATCAATTTCAATAGGAAAGTTTCTTCAGTAAACTGCATATCTGCTTAGCAGAAACTGGTTCTGAGTCATCTTTGAGAAGTAATTTGTTCGTTTTCCCTAGATCTATAAATTCCAGTGTAAACTTCATAATTTTTCATTGCATGTGAAAAAAAATTTAATGTAGTTGGAAAGCAGAGATCAGAAAGCTTGTAAATAAAAGCAACAAGATCACATATAATATATCACAAGCATGTAAATTTAATTAGTTTTTAGCTAATTAAAACTAATTAAAAATGTTAGCAACAAGATCACAAATAATATATCACAAGTATGTAAATGAAAAGCAGAGATCAGAAATCAAACGCAAACACGGTAATGTATACTGGTTTCCCTCTTGAGAGGACTATTCCAGTCGGAAGAACTTTAGCTTCCAGTTGAATCTACTATGAAAAAATATCGCAAGTTTTTATCCGAAGTTCTTGCAACTTCAACAACGCGAACTTTGATCCGAAGTACTAGACCAACTTCAATTGTGAAGTGTCTTTCTTCAATCAAGCCTCTGATTATAATCACTATGAAACGTCTAGACCGTACCGAACTGGCAAATCAACTAGAGGATTGTAATTGGCTTGGAATTTGAAAATGAAAGCTTTAAAACACTTTGGAATACCTAGTAGGCTTACAGAGAAGAGAAGAGAGAGGTGTGTTGAAATGAGAAAAATTCTTTTCTATTTATAGGTTTTCTAAAGACAGAATTCGGGCAAAATTCGGACATAATTTTTTAAGAGAATCTCGACAAATAGCCTTTGCATCCGTAACTACGGGATGACGAAGTTCAAAAATCAAAGGGCACCAATCGAATTTGGATAAAATTCAGACCAAACTCGGGCCGAATTCCTTTGGGTCCAAAGTATGATTTTTGGGAATTTTTGCAAATAGGTTTTTGGTCTTTTTGAAAAGTTTAAAAGCAGTCAGAAGCTTTTTATAAAATGGGTTATTTTCAAAACAAATGATATTTTGAAAATATTTTGGGTTAGTCTATTTACCAGTACGACTCGGTGTAAATTGTATTCCTAGACTCAATAAATATAAAAATTACACTGAATATGAAATACAAACTCAAGTGGCAAAATAGCTTCAGCCTTGAACAGAACGGTAGCAGTTCTCAGCAATTGTCCAAGTAGCCCTTATAACGAGATAGGGTTAGATGAATTATTAAAATCAGGTATGACCATGACCAATGGGCCAACAGTTTGAAGTTTCATGATTGAGGAGCTGGCTTTGAGTTGTAAAACTGATCTTACCAGTTTATCTTTCCATTAGCCAATTGATCTTCTGGGAAGAAGGTATATCAGGCTCTAACCTTGTAAATATTTAGTTTATAATTTACAGATTTGATGGATCGAATCAACATCCAATGTTGGTATGATGCAATTGTTTAACATTTGAATTAGAATTTTTTTCTTTCTAAAAGCTAACTTTAGACAGTGATACTTTCTGATCTAACTGTTCGATTCCATTCGATTGCTTTCTGTTCAATCTAGATTTATAGCTATGTGTTATTGTGAATTTTGAATTGTAGAATCACATATTTGAACCTTCAAAACTTATCACAAAGTTGATGAATAAATTGTAAGTTCTGAATCTATTTTCATAGCAACAAATTTATGCTAATTTTTTTGTCGTTCCAATCGTTGGATTAACCAGTTTATTCTTCCAGTCTAGAGAAGGTATAACTAACTTCACTCACCTAAATTATGAACTACAATTTTTTTATTTAGAATATCGTTCCCTGTCCTAAGTTGGGTGTTCGCGGAATTAAAAATTTTGAATTCAAAATGATGTTTCAGAATTCAAATTTTTGAATCACGATTCCGACTTCAACGTTGGACTCATGGTGTTGTTTATATATATATATATATATATATATATATATATATATATGTATATATATATATATATATATATATATATATATACATATAAGTGTGTGTGTGTGTGTGTGTGTGTGTCTAGTTTTGGCTCGAGATAACTTGGTTCCATTTATTGGACTTTGTGGGCCCAATTTTGGATAATGTCTTTTCCTGAAATAATCTTTTCTCATCTTTACGGAACCATGGATTACTTTATATGACTTCTATATAATTGACGTCTTCTGGACTCTCTCTCTCTCTCTCTCTCTGTATATATATATATATATATATATATATATATATATATATATATATATATATATATATATATATATATAAAATATAAGTCATATAAAGTAATCCAATTATATAGAAGACGTTAATTATATCTATATATATATATATATATATATATATATATATATATATATATATATATATATAGATATAATTAACGTCTTCTATATAATTGGATTACTTTATATGACTTATATTATATATATATATATATATATATATATATATATATATATATATATATATATATATATATATATATATAAAATATATATATAGAGACACACACACACACACACGATACGTCAATTACAACCTAATTCAATGCAAGTACTATTCATTTATTATTTTATATATATATATATATATAAAATATATATATATATATATATATATATATATAAAATATATATATAATATATATATAAAATATATATATATATATATATATATATATATATATATATATATATATATATATATATATATATATATATATATATAGACACACACACACACACACGATACGTCAATTACAACCTAATTCAATGCAAGTACTATTCATTTATTATTACCTTACTTATGCATGGTATGTCTTCTATTTCGTCCTTAGATACAAGCTACATGACACTTAGCACATGTCAGTGAGATGGCTTTCTATTTAGTTGCTTATACTGTATTATGATTTTCGTATCACTTTTCTTTTGTACATTTTAATGTTGATGTCTAGTGGGGGATAGTAGGAGGGAGGATATTATAGTAGGCATGTAGCTTATCCTTATATCTAGCAACTCATGAATGCTAGCCTTGTGTACATGTCGTACCGATGTGTCTTATGTCCAAACTACATGATTGTTATTGGTTATCAACTAATGTGCCTTATTACTAGATTTAGACACTATATGGCAAAAATTAGTATTCTATATGCACATATCTCAAACATAACTTAGTTGTATTTGAGATTATTTCATGATTGCTTTACCGACCAGGTTATTTATCTATCCATGTTTTATTCCAGTATTATTCCTTGTTATATTATTTTATTCATTATATTGTTAGCGTAACATTGAGGTGTATTGTACTTTGTTCATTACTTATTTAGATACGTTGATATATGCCATGATGACTACTACCCTATTGGCCCATTAGTCATGGTCGAACCAGATTTTAATAATTGATCTAATCCTGTCTCGATATAAGGGCTACTTGGACGAATTGCTACAACTTGTGTCTGCTACTGTTCAAGACTTGGAGTTGTATTTTTCGTCGCATTTGTATTTCAATTATCAATATATTTTTTATTTTATTGAGTCTAGAAATACAATATAAACCACGTCGTACTGGCAAATAGGCTATCCAAGATTTTTCAAAATACTCTTTTATTTTAAAAACAAGCCCACTCACACAAAACCCAGACTACTTCCTAACTGCTTGAACTTTTAAAAGCCCAAAACCTGAGTTTACAAACCCAAAATCATCCAAACTGAACTAGCAAAATTTTGGGTGAATTTGCCCCAAATTTGGCCCGAGTTAGGCTAGTTGAATATTTGCTTTTAAACTCAGTCTTCTTGCAGTTACCGATGTAATGACTATATATCGAGATTCTCTTATAGAATTCTGCATGAATTCTGTCCGAATTTCGTCCGAATTCTCCATTTAGAAAACCTATAAATAGAGAATAAACTTTACTATTTCAATGCACCTATTTACTTTCATATCTCTTCTCTCTAAGCTTACTATGATCTTTCAAAGCTCCACTAAGCTTTCAATTTCAAATTCCAAGCTAGTTACAACCCTCTAGTCGATTTGCCAGTACGGTATGGTCTAGAAGTTCACATTGATTGTAATCAAGAGGCTTGATAGAAGTAAGACCTTCACAATTGAAGTTGGTCGAGTGCTTCGTATCAAAGCTTGCATTTATAGAAGTTACACGAACTTTGGATGAAAACTTGTGATTTTCCATAGTGGATTTCAACCGAAAGCTAGAGTTCTTTCGACTGGAATAGTCCTTACAAGAGGAAGACCAGTATACATTGCCGTGTTTGAGTTTGCTCTTTGTACTTTACTTTTACTTACTCATAACTGTGATATATTTTTGTGATCTTGCTGCTAACATTTTTAATAGCTAATATTCTGCTGCCTACTCTATTCACCCCCTCTATAGTATATCATTTTATATTTCGTTCCTATAATTGGTATCAGAGCGGGTTATACAGGTAAAGTGAGATAACATTGTTATTACTTTCTTTATATATAATTGTTGTTATATATCACATGGTAAGTGTGAAATTCACAACTGAAGGCCAAGCTACAAACATACCCTACTGTTTGATGGTACCAACTATACTTACTGGAAAACACGTATGAGTTTCTTTTTGAAATCCCTAGATTTTGACTTATGGTCAATTGTAGTTGACGGCTATAAAAAGCCTCTTCGTGTTCTTATTGATGAAAATTTGGTTAAAAAAACACATGACAAGTATACCGATTCTGAATAGAAAGAAGTCAGTCTTGACGCACATGCTATTAACGCTCTATTTTGTGCTTCAGACATGACTGAATTTAATAGGGTGTCTACATGCACAACTTCTCATGAGGTATGAAAACTTTTCGACGTTACTCATGAAGGCACGATGTAAGAGTTTGCCATGAAATATAAAAGAACAGAATAATTATATCGGAGGACTGGACTTTTACTTCATAATACAAACTCGCTTGTACAAAGAAAGCCTAGGGACGAAAACCTAGGTACAATAATCTAAGTACAATTGTTTATTTTAGATTCTGGAGGATGACGGTAGAGGCTCGGGAAAGCGACGGCAGCTCTGCCTTACTCCTTGGATGATCGGATGCAGCCTTGGCTCTGGAGAAGAAATGCTCTCAGGATATCCTCTGTGTGGGCCTTTGTCTCTCTGCTCTCTCTCTTCAAGTTTCTCCAAGTGCTCTGGTGCTTTTCAAAAAAAGTCCACTCTTGCAAGGGAATGGCACCTTGCTATTTACAAGAGTGGGATGCGATCATTAGGGTTTACAATGATTGCCTCCTTGATAAGTCGGCGGTTAAGGATCAATTAATCTGGGCCCTTCATTCTGATTGTAGCAATCTAGGTAATTAATGCAGATTGCATCAAATATCTGTGGGCAATTAATGATGATTGCCATAAATCTTCATGATTTGTTATGCCAAGCTCGGATCTCCCGCCATGTGTTCAATTTGTTTGATTGCAAATGATATAATTTGATCCTAGTAATTATGAGGATGGCACTAAACTTGGTTGTTTGGATTTGTTGATGAATCTTGAGCGATTTGATACCACGTGTCCTACTATTATTATGCTGCTAGCTGTAGGGATACGGGAAAAACTAATCTTCTGCCACGTGTCTTAACCGCGAGCTACTTAGGAAATTCGAACCGTTTGAGGATTGTTCCCTACTGAGCCTCATAAGACTGGCCACGTATGGAAATAATCTGAGCCGCATGAGCGTAGGCGACCGTATGATAGGTGGCCTCTCAGTGAGCCGTATGAAGATAATCCTCATGAGCCGCATAGGGTAGACTCTGCCTGAGCCGCAAGAGGTGGCCTCTCCCTGAGCCGTATGGGGTGGCCTCTGCCTGAGCCGCATGGGGTAGCCTCTGCCTGAGCCGTATGCGACTGTCCACGTGTCAAGGCCGCATGAAGGATTTCGGGATTTGTGTCAGATATTTCCTTCATTTCCTTAGGAGTCTACCATTATGACAGGGTCTTTATGGCAGCTTTATGGCAGAGCCGTCAGTTCTTCTTTATGTCAGAGCATTAAATAGGGCCTTTGCTTAATGGCCGAACCGCAGAAGGCTACGTGGTGTTGCTTGAGCCGCATGTCCAAGTTGGTGACTTTTGAACCGCATGAAGCTCTTGAGCCGCATGAAGCTCGTCTGTTTTTAAAACGCATGGGTTTTCCTGTTCTGAGCCGCATGGGCAATCATGCTCTTTTCCATGCTTCAGCAAGACCCCCTTCAAAGTTTTCAATTTGCAAAATTGAAATACTTTGAAAAAGAAGCATGGCTATGTGAGCTCCGCTGGCCGCATAGGATGCTCTGGCCGCATGAACCTCTTTGCCGCATGGTCTGTCTAGCCGCATACATTTCCTAGCCGCATGGGCTCCCTGCCACGTGTGCGTGTCATTAATTGCCTTTAATTCGTTTTAGAGCCGTCTTTTGGGGGGATCCCAAGGGTCGGTTCATTAAATCTTTGGATTTTATGCCCTGGGTGAATATTTTTTATGAGAGAGGGGACAAAATCTGAGGAGTCGGTTTTGTTTTGCCTGCAGCACATGACCCGAAGCGGTTATTGGTCTATGTGTCCCCCCTCTTTTGTCTTCCTATAAATAAAAGGATTTCATAAAAAAAAACTTCTTTACTCTCTCCTTCAATCCAAACCTTTCCTGTCCCGATTATCATCCTCTTTTTCGATCACCGATGGCTCCCAAGAAGACTGTTGCGGCGAAGGATAAGAAGGCGACGTCTTCGTCGACTGCGACGGCGAAGGGCAAGAAAGCTGCTTCTACTTCGACTGTGGTCGTTCCTCTGCCAGCCGACGTGCCCGCAGTTCACCCTGACGTCCATCCCCCTATTGCTGGTAAGGACGCTATGTAAGCTTAAAAACCCTAACTGCTGCGGCTACGTCGCATGCTTTATGCGCGAGCCTTCATCTTCATGTGTGCCGCATGTACGTCTCATGTTCGAGCCGCGAGAGTGAAGATATTATGGCTCAAAAAGCGACTGCCTCCCTTGGGGTCATTGACACGCGGGAGCAGATCCTTGAGCTTCAAAGGAAGTTAGCTTTCCTGGAGTCTGAGCTTGAGGCTGCTCACACCGAAAGGGGGCTAATTATCCAAGAGGCTGACAGAGTCAATCGAGATTCTGCTGGCCTGGAGCTCGCCCTGAAGAAATTGAAGGATGGCTGGCGGGCACACATGTACTTGGACGATGCGGAGCAGTTGTCCCAGGAGGCTGAGCGCCGAGCTAAGCAACGGCTTGAGCGGGGGACCGCCTTGGTGAAGAGCCATCTCCTGGAATTATGTACCGCCGAACCATAGACGGCTTTTTTCCTTCTTTTTTTATTTTTGTTCTTTTCCTTTCTTTGAGTGGGACATTGTCCCTAGAACATGTAATACTTTTACCTTCCGAAATAAAAGAGTATGCTTTATTCTACCCTTTATTTGTACTGCTTGTTGTGCTTGTGCTGTTATGGCAGTTTTTGCCCCGCTTGGGGGGATTTGTTTGTGGACCTGTTACCCTTGGCATACCTAGGTTTTAGATATGGATAACAAGTTTAATGGGGATACCTAGAACAATTCTACAGCAAGGTGGTCATGGATGTTCCGGGTATCGGGAGAAAGAATGCCATGGAGCAGCTGGGCTCCCGGGGCATGATGAGGAAGGATGTGGATGTACTAGGAAACTTAGTACAGCATTTTATAGTGAGCAGAGGACATTTGTGGGCCTATTATCCTTAGCGTACCCTGGTTCAGGATACGGATAATAAGACGAGAGAGAACCAATATACTTACTCAGAGGTAATGAGGACATGGCAAGTCAGGGGGTTTTACCGCGGAGTCTTCCTACTCAGAGGTAATGAGGACATGGCAGGAGTAGACTCAATAGAGGATATTTGTGGTCAACAGAGGATATTTGTGGACCTATTATCTTTAGCGTACCCTTGGTTTTTTTTGGTACAGTTAATAAGTCGAGAGAGAACCAACATATTTTACTCAGAGGTAATGAGGACATGGCAAATATGAGGGTTTCTTCGATGGAGCCTTCCCACTCAGAGGGAATGAGGACATGGTAGGAGTGGGCTCAATGAAGGGGTACATAGGATGACTCAGAGGTAATGAGGACATGGAAGTTCTATGTAGAGGGGTGATTTATTTTTGGCGGAAATAAAACGACTCAGAGGTAACATCGACATGGTCGTTTTGGAAATTCTGTGGATCTGTTACCCTTTTTGTGCACCGAGAGTGCGAGTAGTGGATCATGAGGGGGGAGCTCTTTCAGAGAAATAAGTTCAGAGGTATGGTCATACATGACTTATTATCTGAAAGAGTGACCGTAATGTAAGTTCAGAGGCACCTGCGGGTACATAACTCGATGATCTGGGAGGGTTGGAGTCGACATGTGAGTTCAGCGGTATGAAATAGTACATGACTCGGTGATCTGGAATTTAGAGAATGTGAGTTCGGCGGTACCGGAGGGTACATAACTCGACAATATAGAATTTGGAGAATGTGAGTTCAGCGGTACCGGAGGGTACATAACTCAGCAATCCGGGATTGTGTGAATGTGAGTTCAGCGGTACCGGCGGGTACGTAACTCAATAATCTGGAATTTAGAATATGAGTTCAGCGGTACCGGCAGGTACCGGCGGGTACATAACTTAATAATCTAGAATTTGGAATATGAGTTCAGCGGTACCGACGGGTACATAACTCAATAATTTGGAATATTTGGAGAATGTCGTTTAGACATAATATTTCTTCGGGAACTTGCCGTTGATGGGCAACATGAGCAAGTCTCCGTTTTGTTTCACGAGGCGGTAAGCACCGTTGGAGAATACAGCCTCAATGATAAATGGACCTTCCCATTTTGGCTGGAATTTACTGGCGATTTTGTGAGTCAAGATCATTGGCCTCCGAACTGCCAGAACGAGATCGTCCACTTGGAATGTTCTGATTTTGACCTTCTTGTTGAAGGCTCCGGAGATGTGTGCTTGGTAAATCTCGATTCGTTGCTGAGCCAAGAGGCGCTTTTCATCTAAGGCCTCTAACTCTTGTAGCCGGCGATGATTGTTATCGTCTGTCGTCAATTGGTAAGTAAGAGCGACGCGGAGCGAGGGTATTTGAGTCTCCAATGGGAGAACTACCTCACTTCCGTACACCAGGGAGAATGGTGTGTTCCCTGTTGCTGTTCGGACTGTGGTACGGTACGCCCATAAGCATTCACCAAGCTTCTCGTTCCAGTCGCGTTTGTTGGATGATATGAACTTCTTGAGAAGTTTGATGATTGTTTTGTTGAATGCTTCTGCCAACCCATTCGCTGCTGGGTTGTATGGTGTTGAAGCAATATTCTAGATGCGGTACTTGTTGCAGAATCGATAGAAGGCGTGGCTTGCGAACTGCGGACCATTATCGTGGATGATCCTTCGGGGCAGTCCAAAGCGATAGATAACATGATGCTTGAGGAAGCTGATCACGTTTGAAGTCTTTACTTCTATAAGCGAAATAGCTTCCACCCATTTAGAGAAGTAATCTGTGATGTCAAATATGAAGCGATGTCCTCGGGAAGAAGGTGGAGCGATCGGACCGATGATATCCATTCCCCATGCTTCGAATGGCCAAGACGCCACTGTCGGATGTAGGAATTCGGATGGTTGGTGGATGAAGTCCGCGTGGACTTGGCAGGCTTTGCATTTCCTTGCATAGTCTATCGCATCTGCTACCATCGTAGGCCAGTAGTAACCCATTCGGCGAAGACGATCTTGCAATTTTGGGCCAGGATGATGGGCCCCGCAGACACCATCATGAGCTTTACGTACGACTTCTTTGGTTTCTGCGTTTGACAGACATCGAAGCAGTAATCCATCGTAGGATCGGCGATACAGCATTTTCGTCTCTATATCGTCGAAGAATCTGAGAGAACACCTTCTGATAGAGGTGGCTTCCTTTGGGTCCTCCGGTAGAATATCGTAGACTACGAAGTCAATGAATGGTTGTCTCCAGTCTTGTGCTTTGTCGATCATCTGAGCGGAATAACTCGCCATGAATTAAACATTGTTCTTGGGACAGACCAGTTCATGGCCTATCACATCCACCGATTGATGAGCATAGTTCGAAACCGCTAGGGAAGTGGCAAGGCCTGCTAAGGCATCGGCTTCAATATTTTGGAGTCTGGGAACATGTTTGATGAAGAACCCCTCGAGCGACGAGATGATGTTGATCGCTATTTGATGATAGGGGATCATGTCTTCATGGCGGACTTCGTATGAACCCCGGATCTGATTGACGATTAACTGTGAATCGCCGTATGCTTCAAGATATTCTACCCTCAGCTCTCTTGCAAGTTGGAGGCTGATGACTAAAGCGTTGTACTCGGACACATTGTTAGAGCACGGTTCCGTGAGGGAGTAAGCGTGATTGATCACCAATCCGGAAGGAAAAACCAGCACCATCCCGACTCCGACGACGATGTTGCCCTTAGGTCCGGTCCTTGAGGCGCCGTCGAAGAACATTTGCCATATATCATCGTGAGAGGTTGCATGCGAGTCGACGACCTTATCTGGGATGTCTTCGTATATTCTGGCCGAGTCCGGGCCTGGGTGGGCTGCTAAAAAGTCTGCCAGAGCTTGACCTTTAACAGCCTTTTGTGGGACGAAGATCATATGGTAGGGGGACAGAAATATTGCCCATGTAGCGAGGTGAGAGCTGAGTGCCCCTGGTTTAGTCATGAGGACCCTGAGGGGGTTGACTCGTGATATCACATGTATGGTTTGCCCCATGACATAGTGTCGCGTCTTTTGAATGACGAACACCAGGGCGAGGCATTCCTTCTCCACGGCGGTATATCGGTGCTCTGGCCCGATCATCATTCGGCTGAGGTAATATATAGCTTGCTTATGGCCTGCATCGTTGTTTTGTGCTAGCAGAGCACCGAAGGAATGCTCCATTGCTCATACATAGAGCAGAAATGGTTTTCCAGCAACCGGGGCCACCAGGACTGGAGGGTTCGATAAATATTCTTTGATGCTATCGAAGGCACGCTGATATTCTTCGTCCCATACTAATGAGACGCCCTTCTTCTTGAGATGGGTGAATGGCTGACAACGCCCGGACAGGTTGGAAATGAACCTCCTGATGTAAGCTAACCTCCCTTGGAGGCCTCGAAGTTCTCGGAGATTTCTCGGGGGACCCATCTCCATGATTGCCTTTGTCTTCTCAGGGTCTACTTGGATACCCTGGGAGGTAATTATGAAACCCAAGAACTTCTCGCTGGATACGCCCAGGAAGGACTTCGTAGGGTTCATTTTCAAATTGTGCGCTCGCAGTAAGTCGAACACTGTCCTTAGATTATGTAGATGATCTTCCTTAGAGCGGCTTTTGACGGTGATGTCGTCAACGTAGCACTCCACGATCTTGCACAAGTGATCCCTGAAGATGATGCTCATAGATCTCTGATAGGTGGTGCCAGTATTTTTTAAACCGAAAGGCATGACTGTGTAGCAGAACGTGCCTATTGGTGTTCGGAACGATGTATGCTTTTCGTCGTCGAGAGACATCTTAATTTGGTTATACCCCGAGAAACCATCCATGAACGACATACGTTCGAAATCGTAGGTGTTATCAATCATGATGTCTGTGATAGGGAGGGGAACTCATCTTTGGGGCATGCCTCGTTCAGATTACGGAAGTCGATGCAGATTCAAATCTTTCCATTCTTCTTGAGGACCGGTACTATGTTGGCGACCCAGTCTGGATGTTGCTCCTCACGTATGAAGCCGCTGGCTTTCAGTTTGTTGACTTCGGCTTCGATTGCATCCATGATGCCTGGGCGGAAGCGTCATTATTGTTGTTTGATTGGCTTTGCATCTGGCCGAACGTTGAGTTTGTGAAGAGCAATATCTGGATTTAACCCTGGTATGTCTTTATATTGCCTGACGAACACATCAATATATTTTTTGACGAGTTCCAGTAGTGATTCTCGCTCTTCGTCTGTCAGGCTTTTACTAACGAAGATTGGTTTTGGAGAAGATTCGCTGCCTAGATCCACTTGCATGACCTCATCTTCAGTAGGAGGCTCTCTTTGTTCAAACAGCTTCTCCCATTGCGCATCCAGCTGTTGGGCCCACGGCTCTAATTTGAGGAGTTCAGGAAAGTCTTCACCTTCTTCGTAAGCATCAGCGAGCGCCATGTTGACAGACAAAACCTGCCTGAATACATCCCCGATACGGATATCCGAATCAGAAGTTGGTGATTCGGTTGAATGTGACTGCTAGTCGCATTCCTCATCTGAGCTCTCAGGGGTCGTTGTAGGCGTAACATATCCCAGCTGCATCGGGTCTTGTTGTAGTAGTCCTGTGGTTTGCCAGTCGGGATCGGCAACTTTAAAGGTAATCGTCGACCAGTGCCGTAGTTCAAACCTGGCGTAGTCTCCAGATCATACCCTTGTTTTTGCATGAGGTATTTGGATTGGGGGCTATATAGATAGAGAGACAGCCTCCCGACGTCCGATTCGAGATCGGCTTCTTCTATGGTGAAGGGTTGCGGATTATTCTTCCGACCGAAGATGATTGGATGGTCCCCTCCCTCGATTATACTGTAAGCATCTTCCGCGGGAGTGAGCTAATTTGTGGTATAAATATTTGTCACCTGTGTATGTAGGTGAGTGCCTATACCGTGTCCCATAGCATACATTGTACAAAGCTTATTGAGCTCAATGTAGTTCAAAGATAGCCCTTTATTGATGAAGTAAGGTATCTTTTCTAGCGGGATTACATCATCTGCGGATGGAACATCAGTGTGAGCGGCCATATACTTGGCCAGTTCTAGTTCTTCTTCGGCCATCTCCTGTATAAATGAAGACTGAGAGGATGACTTGGGCAACTTGATCATCAGGAGTTCTGCTGGTGGAGCAGAACGTAGAGTTGTTGGTAGACTAGCGACCCCCAATTTGGTACTCGACGCTGGGCGACGAGTGGTTGGCTCGCTGGACGCCCCCGACTTTGCATTGGGGCGACAATTCTTCTTGGAAAGACGTATCGTTATTGGTTTTTCGGAGGGATTGAGCTTCTCCGTTTGTTGTTGGCCGACTCTAGGCAGTCTGATTGTCAGTGGCTCCGTTGTGGGTCTTGGCGCCTGGCCGGACCTTGGCAGCCGGATTATCATTTGCTCTTCTTGTGCCGAGAGGCTGATTGCGTCCTTACACAGAGCGGCCGTAAGGGGTATGGACTTGCCAGGTTTACGAGCTTGGAGGTGGATCGTCAGAGGTTCTTCTGATCCCGTGGCCATCTCAGTGCGAGCTTGCACATCTCCTTCACCAAGGTACCTCTTCGACTTTTCGTATAGGCTGGAGTCTGAGTAGTAGGATTCGACCCCTTT
Organism: Iris pallida; assembly: GCA_029216955.1. Classification (NCBI taxonomy): domain Eukaryota; kingdom Viridiplantae; phylum Streptophyta; class Magnoliopsida; order Asparagales; family Iridaceae; genus Iris; species Iris pallida. The sequence continues at coordinate 10,479,608 of JANAVB010033220.1, forward strand.
GAAGGGATCGATGTCGGCAAATTCTGTCCTCACGAAGCCGTGTTTGTCGACATACTTGAAGCACTGGTACAGCGTGGAAGGCACGATCATGTAATCGTGTATCCAAGGACGCCCGAAGAGGATATTGTAGGAAGTGTTCGCATCTATGACGTAACAGGTTACTTCTGACTGAAGATCGCCAATTTGGCACTTCAAGCGAATCTTCCCAATCGGGTAGCTCCTGCCCGAATTGAAACCGCTGATGGCGGTGCTTGTTGGTGTCAAGCAAAGCATAGGAATGCGAAGATGATATAACAGACCTTTCAGGATGATGCCTATGGAAGAACCAGGATCAACGTGCATCCGATCCACCTTTACGTCGTCGATGTATCCAGTGTAATATAACGGTCGATCGTGTAGGTTGGTTTTGATGAGCATATCCTGTGGAGTGAAGACAATGTTGGGCATTGCTCCTGTGCAAGCGCTGTCTTGGAGATCTGCAGGCGGGCTCTCTCCCGTGAGGTTGACCTGAGCTAGATATGCATCGGCGTTCTGGAGTACGTCGCTCAAAGCCGCGCGAACATCCTTGGAGAGTCTCAGGAGCTCGTATAATAATAATTTGGCCGATGTGTTGGCTAATTGTGCCAAGATGTCAAAGTTGTAAGGCCTTTCCAGCCCATGAGGTGCCTCTTTTTGGAGGAATTTGTCAAAGCGAGTCTCCTTCGGCCTTGGCTTGTCGGTCGTCGGAGGTTGGGAATGTCTCAGAGTGTCAGCAGTGGTCGGCTGATGCTCTTCAGCCGAGTTATATGGCGTAGGTTGGGATTGAGCACCAGACCGAGTGACGACAGCTGTGGTTTCTTCGACATCTGCCAAGATTGTACGGCAGGATCTGACCTTTCCACCCTTCTTCCTGCCAATGGGGGGTAGAGCGGACTGAGTCACCTCAGGTACCATGTCTGGATGGACCCACATGACTTCCCCTCGTGACATGGTAAGGGGTACTAGATCAGTAGCCTTATCTCGAGGAGGTGGAAGATTAGCAATCTCTATTGTCGCCCGAGGGATGGGTACCACGCCGTCTTGAGTCTCTGTTGGAGGGAAGCTACCGAATTGTACTGACACCATATTGGCTGCCACGGTCACCTCCTCGAAATCAATGGCCAGAGCCTTCGAATCGATGAGATGTTGGATGTATCGCTTCAGCAGGTAGCAGTCATGTGTAGCATGGTGGATGTAGCGGTGGTAATGGCAGTACTTTGGGCTCTCTATTTCTGCCGGCCGAGGTTCCCGTCTTGGTGGAGGGAGCTGAATTCTATTTCCTTGTATGAGCATGTCCAAGATGGGCTTGACATGACCGTCTTCGAAGGAGTAGGTCATTTGTGGCCATTGCTTGTCTGTCGGTTTTGACTCAGGTTTCTGGGCTGTGTCGGTCACCATAGCCTACTTGCCCTTGTTGTCCCGATTGTTGGAGGAGCTACCCCTATTGTTGTTGTTGGTATTAGGGCGCTTGCTCTTCTCCTCTCTCTCTGAGATGTGCAATCCCAGTTGGCGAGCCTTCTTCAACCTGTCCTCGGCGCTAGTGGCACTGATGATAAACGTCTTCCAGTCCTTAAATTGACTTTCACCCATCCAGAGGATGATTGTTGGAAGCAGTCTCTTTTGGTAAATTTTAATTAAAGAGGAATCCGGATTACCGGACGGCAACTTCATGGCAGTTTGGCAGAACCGCTCAATACAGTTCCTTGTCAGCTCTTTCTCCCATTGAACGACGTCCATGTGGGTGGACATTGTGATTTCCTGTCCTACTTCGTAGAATCTCTCCAAGAACATGCGCTTGAAGCTGGCGAAAGAGTGGATGCAGTTGTCTGGCAGGTTACGGTACCAGTCGAAGGCGACCTCTTCCAATGCCCCGATGAATAATCGTATAAGGATGGCATCGTCATGGGGTAGATGGTCGGTGGTGACCTTGAAGTAAGTGATGTACCGACTTGCGGAGGTCTTTCCATCATATGGATTGATGTGGAATGGTTTATACTTTGGTGGGAAGGGAACATCTCTCCACACAGCGGGATACAGTTGTCGTATCCTGAGGTCTTGGCAATTTTCTCGGGCGTAGAACATGGCTCAGAGATCCTGGACCTCCCTTCTTGCCTCTCTGGCTTCGTCTGCAGGGGTAGGAGCCGATATTTCAGGAAGATTATTGTCCGAGTTTGGTGCCGCTGAGTTCGAGTCTGCATTGACCGCGGGACCCAAGTTTGTTTTGCCAGGCGTCCCTCATTGCAGAGTAGGGAGGGCTGCTTTGATCTCGTCCACGGATTTTAACAAAGTGCGTAGTATGGCCTCCAGAGTGTCGATGCGTTGGCGATCACTGGGACCATCCTGTTCGTTGTTTGTCATAAATGCCGACCTGACATGAGTAGAAGTGGAAGGGACGATGGATGACGTATATCCGAATCATACCCCTGTACCGAGAAGTCATCGGGGTATGGAGGAATGTTTTCCTCTGATTTGGACTCAGAAGGAACAATACCCCCAGCTTTCGAGTTTGCCTCGTCTTGGGAATTATGGACGTCCTCAGGGACGTCAGAATTTGCTACATCTAATGGGAGAGTTGTTTCCCCCAGCTCGTCTCCTTGGAATATCGAATTGTTGTGGAGGTTCGGAGGAGTGCTACCCCCAGTTCCAACAACCTCCAGTGATATGGATGATGTATCTTCCACTGTAGCAGATTTCGTCTTTGAACGGGTACCTTGGAAAACTCCGGTGGTGGGCAACCGTTTAGACGACAGTTTCTTAGTCATAGTGGTTGAAATTTTTGGGCTGGAAATGTTTATCTTCTTCCCTCTCCCATCGGCGAGGATTTTCTGAGCAGAGTTACAAGAGACGACGGGAAGTGCCTCATCCTCTGAACATAGTTATTGCAGTCTTTGGAAGACGGACTGCCGGTCTTCTCGTATCGTCACGTTATTGCAACAGCAGTTGACGATGACTTGGGTACAGTGACATCCGTAGGAGGACTCTTTGCACCCCGAGGTCCTCTCTCTTTCCTTGCGCTTGTAGAGAATATCCTCACGCAAGTCAGATAGGTCTGAAACGACCATATTTGCATTCTGTCCGTTTGCCGCCGGGGGCTGGACTCGAGTGGTTCTGTACAACTTTCCATCAATGGTCCACATAATAGTATATGGAACGCTCGGATGGTCACAGGTCGGGACAACGGACTGAGCTCGCACTGCCCTAGACTTCTTCACTCTAGTGCGTGAGGGCACATAGTAGGAAGAGTCTAAGTGGTGCTGGAGAGAGTCAGACATATTTTCTCGGGAGCATGGGAGATCAGGGCCATAGGAGAGGCGGTCGAAGACTGAGCCGCGAGGAGCAGACGGCATGCGACTGGAATCAACAGTCTTCATGCGGCTGGCAGTTGTAGCCGCCTGAGCTTTCTTTATGCGGCTAGAAATCTCAGCCGCATAGGTCTTCTCCACGCGGCTGGAAATCCTGGCCGTATGAGTGTTATGCATTCGGCTGGCAGTTTCGGCCACATGGTCATTATGCATGCGGCTGGCAAGTTTGGTCGCATGAATGTTCAGCTTGCGGCTAGTGCCTTTGTTCGGCTTCTTCCTGGAGCACATAGAATCACTCTTTACCCCTGCAAGTCTAGCATCGTAGTACTTTTCTCTGTCGGACTTGGGACAGCAGAGTCTTTTATGGCTTGAAGTAGGGCCGCATGAGAGTTGCCTTCGCCGTCTTGGACAGCAGGGAGTACTCCGTCCAGAGCTTGGGAAGGAGCAAATGATTTTGGCCTTCACTCCCTGCGAGCTTTCTTTATGCGAGTTCGCTTCTGGACCGGGCCAGCGCTTTCGTCGGAGAGCATTTCTTCAAACGCCTGTTGGTCGAAGCGGATGACCATCTTCTATTGTGTGGAGCCAAGTTTGGCTGCATCCGATTGCATCACCAACTCCTCAGCCGTGGAGAAGTTTGTCCCCAGCAGAGTCGCCATTGTGTTTGCCATGAAATATAAAAGAACAGAACAATTATATCGGAGGACTGGACTTTTACTTCACAATACAAACTCGCTTGTACAAAGAAAGCCTAGGGACAAAAACCTAGGTACAGCAATCTAAGTACAATTATTTATTTTAGATTCTGGGGGGTGACGGTAGAGGCTCGAAAAAGCGACGGCTGCTCTGTCTTACTCCTTGGACGATCGAATGCAGCCTTGGCTCCGGGGAAGAAATGCTCTCATGATACCCTCTGTGTGGGCCTTTGTCTCTCTTCTCTCTCTCTTCAAGTCTCTCCAAGTGCTCTGGTGCTTTTCGAAAAAAGTCCTCTATTGCAAGGGAATGGCACCTTACTATTTATAGGAGTGGATGCGATCATTAGGGTTTGCAATGATTGCCTCCTTGATAATTTGCTGTTAAGGATCAATTAATCTTGGCCCTTCATTCTGATTGTAGCAAATCTAGGTAATTAATGCAGATTGCATCAAATCTCTGTGGGCAATTAATGATGATTGCCATAAATCTTTATGATTTGTTATGCCAAGCTCGGATCTTCCGCCACGTGTTCAATTTACATGATTGCAAATGATCTGATTTGATCCCAGTAATTATGAGGATGACACTAAACCTGGTTGTTGGGATTTATTGATGAATCTTGATCGATTTAATGCCACGTGTCCCACTATTATTATGCTGCTAGCTGTAGGGATGCAGGAAAAACTAATCTTCTGCCACGTATCTTAACCGCAAGCCACTTAGAAAATCTGAACCGCATGAGGATTGTTCCCTACTGAGCCGCATAAGACTGGCCACGTATGGAAATGATCTGAGCCGCATGAGCGTAGGCGATCGCATGATGGGTGGCCTCTCAGTGAGCCGCATGAAGATAATCCTCGTGAGCCGCATAGGATAGACTCTGCCTAAGCCGCATGAGGTAGCCTCTCCCTGAGCCGCGTGGGGTGGCCTCTACTTGAGCCGCATGGGGTAGCCTCTGCCTGAGCCGCATGCGACTGTCCACGTGTCAAGGTCGTATGAAGGATTTTGGGGTTTGTGTCAGAGATTTCCTTCGTTTTTCTAGGAGTCTACCATTATGATAGGGTCTTTATGGCAGCTTTATGGCAGAGCCGTCAGTTCTTCTTTATGTCAGAGCATTAAATATGGCCTTTTCTTAATGGCCGAACCGCAGAAGGCCACGTGGTGTTGCTTGAGCCGCATGTCCAAGTTGGTGACTTTTGAACCGCATGAAGCTCTTGAGCCGCATGAAACTCGTCTATTTTTGAACCGCATGGGTTTTCCTGTTCTGAGCCGCATGGGCAATCATGCTCTTTTCCATGCTTCTACAATAAGTCAGAAGTCTAAGATCAGTAGACTTACTCAAGAATATGAGGCATTCAAGATGAAGTCAAACAAATCCGTTACACAAATGTTTATAAGATTTCTGGATATTGTAAATCCTCTGTCCTTCCGAGGCAAGGAATACAATAACCATGAGAAAATTTGAAAGGTGTTGCGAGCTCCTACAAAGAACTAGATTTTGAAGGCTACGATGATTGTTGAAGGAAACAACCTCACTACCATGTCTCTTAAAACACTTATGGGAAAGCTACTCACTCACGAACTGGAACTTCAAGACTTTGAAGACGCTGCTGTTTGCCATGACAAAAGGTTATACGAACATTTTGTATATTAAATGTTTAAAAGAGTACAATCGAGTTCTAAACATAAGATCTAAGTACAAAGTTTTCTGGAAAAGTGTGGCGGTGGAGATTGAGCACTATAGCGGCTCATTTACTCCGTTAATGATCTAACGACGAGTTGAACTTTCTCTGGCTTTTTGGTGCTTGTGATTAAAACTCGGAGGTTGCTAATCAAGAGGATCTCGAAGTTGTAAAGATTTTGAAGCCTATTTATCGAAGGAAAACTCCTTCTATTTATAGGGAAGCATATATAGGATGTGCATAAGGATTGTGTAGGAACGCTGCACGAAGAGATATAAGAGAATCTCGAAGTTGCTTAGTGAGGGCTGCTGCTGAGCTGACACGTTGCAGACACTGGGATTCTCCTTTATCAAGATCTTGGGGGGAATTATCAATATGTCCGAATAAATGACACATGGCGTGTGTTTATTGTTGACCAGATGAACCTGAGCAGATTTTGTTCCTATCCCTGAAGTTGGATTTTGTCTTATCTTAGGGGGCCATTAGTTTAAACAAACCGATTGGATATGGCCCTTGTCTATAAGAACAAATTCTTTCTTTATCTGTGGTTTAAAAAAATCTATATGATATTGCTCTTATCAACAGAATCAAATTCTGTCCTATCTTAAGAGTAGTGGTTTTTAAACAAACAAATCTAAAAAAGACGTAAACACCCATCTGACCACGTAGAACCATGTCACCTCGTAGGACTGTGCTTCTATACGAGCTGTACTTTTGGCGAGGCTTTGAGGTTACTGTACTTCTGGGCGATAAGTAGACTATGTTTTAAGCGACGGAGTCACAGCACTTTTAGAGCGACGAGTGGACAAGTGCTTCAAGCAACAGAGTCACTGCACTTTTAGGACGACGAGTGGACAAGTGCTTCAGGCAACGGAGTCACTACGCTTTTATCTTTTAGGGCAACGAGTGGACAAGTGCTTCAGGCAACAGAGTCACTGCACTTTTAGGGTGACGAGTTTTGCACTTTTACAACGGCGAGTGGACATGTGCTTTGGGCACTGGAGTCATTGCACTTTTACGGCGACGAGTGGACTTATGCTTTGGGCGTCACTGTGCTTGAGGGCGATGAGTAGACTTGTGCTTTGGACAACAAAGTGTCAGATGAAGGAGACTTTGAATGGGCTACACTTTTGGATGGGATGTAGGACGCTGCGCTTCTGAGTTGAAATGAGGGCACAGTAGAAGGAATGTACTGGCTGCGCTTCTGAGTCGAAGGAGCTAGTTTCTGTCGAAGTTATATGAGCAATTAATGACTGCTCTTTTGATGGACGAGTCAGTCGTCCTCATAATTTGGGAATTCAAGAAGTATATGGCCTAGGATTCAGTCGAATGAACCTATTAAATGAGATTAATTATGCTGAGTCTTAGGTTCATCTCATTAATTTGGGAGTCTTTGACCGACGACCACGTGGCCAGTGGCTTGGACCATACTAACCCTATATAAAGGGAAGATTTTCTGAAGGGTTGTGTCTTTTGTCTCTTAACATTCCCACCATCATGCACGATCCCAACTTAGCTTCGAACGACCGTTGGTCTTGCACAAGTCAATTGTTGGTTGTGGATCCCTTCGTTCAAAGAAGCTATGTCCTCGTAGAAGAACTGCTACTGAGTTTTGAGATGCACTTGAGCGTTTGGCATAAGGAGTTCGAACCTGAACAACATCTTGGAGATCTTCGAGATCCAAGCTTTCGGGTTTGGATTGATTGCCAATCCGAAGAGCCACAGGTTGTGCTCTGCCCTGCTCAATGGCGGTAGCACACCTTGTGCTGTAGACTGAGTTCTTTCTCAGGCCAATAGATGCTTCAGAAAGTGGGTCGCTCTGACAGTACTGTGCGTCTGGAGAGCTGCGCGCATACTGAAGATTAACCCCTTATAGACTTTTTTTAGGTGTTTTAGTCCTTTATATGTAATCATGCAGAATCTGTAAAAGATCCTTTCTAGACATGATTTTAATAAAGAACTGTTTATGCACCACTTTTGTTCGTCTGTGTGACTTTAGTTGTCTGTCTACGCTTTTGGGGTACCTGCACTTTTTATGAAGCCATGTGTAGTGAGAACGCCACCTGCGCTTTTGATATGTTTGCGCTCTTTTTTCATGGTTATACAAGACCCCCTTCAAAGTGTTTCGAACTTAAGCCAAGCTCGGAATACTTTGAACAGAAGCATGACACGTGTCCTTTGCATGTGAATGCCCGACGCGCTTACTGACAAGCTGTCCTCACGCTTAGCCTTCGGTATTAGATGCCTTGAGCCGTCGCTTAATTAAAAGTTGATCACAACTCCTCGTTTCTAGGGAATGGTCATCATAATCTTTACTTTTAATTCCTACATCGTCCGAAGAGTTTCCTCGTTCACGAAGCATTTTGTCTTCTTTTGCTGACGTGGCTGTGCACTATAAGTAGGGTTTATTAGGAGAGAGAAAAGCTTTCTATCTTTCTTTTCTTCTCACAGAAGATTTTTATCAGAGTCTTCTTCCTCTTTCAAACCCTAACATTTCCCACATTGGCCCCCAAGAAATCATAAACCCCAAAAGCCCCTGCGCGAGTTCTAAGAAGGCCAGTAGGGCAGTGGCTAGCCCCAGACCGGCTATATTGAGGACGAGACAGACTGGAGCATCATCGGGGAGACAAGTTGGAGAGGCCACGACGAGCACTCGGCAGGCCAAAGGGAAGCAGTTGGCTCCTGAAGCCATCGTTGGTGAGCGAGCTCCTATCGTAGCAGTTTTAGTGCACAGAGACGTACGGCCACCTGTTGCTAGTAGGTGTCTGACTGTCATTGATTTCTTGGTTTGCTGATGCATATGAGCGTCGACTCTTAGGAGCGTCGTGTTGAAGATATGCCGATGCTTTTTTTTGCTGAAGTGCTAGGGTGCCATTCTTTGGAGTGGTGTTCCGAAGATGTTCTGAAGCTTTATTAACTGACGCGTGTAGTTGTTACTTTTTATATAGTAATGGCTATCAATGTGGCAAAGTTTCTCGTAGACACACAACCATTCTTCTTGTGCAGTTCTTTTTACGAGGTACCTGCACTGATGCTAACTTGCTGAAGAGCAATGCTACCTGGTAGTACCTGCACGGATGCTTGTTTCACTCAAAACAAATCTCAGACTTTTGTTTCTCGTTTTGTGTAGTTTCTGCACCACCTCCCTCTTAAATGAGGTTCTTTTCGACTTCTCTGTCTGCGCGTTGGGGACAAACGTCGAGCAGGAGCTCGTCGTGCCAGCCAGGAGGTGGATCGCCGAAAATCGACTAGAGGGGCGACTGGATGAATTACAGGAGCAGCGCTTGGACTATTTTTGTCGCATGCTGGATCAGGTCAGGCTGACAACTTCTCTTTATGCCGACGCGGGGATGTTAAAGCCATTTTCTCTTTGGCAATCAGTTGGTTCTAAAGGAGACAGATCTCCTTGCACTCAAGACAACTTGGTATTTTGAGAATAATGGTTTTCCCCTGTATGTTTCGGCGACTGACCGACACCTACCGCTCTCCGTCTTTTCCTGTTTTGTCGAAAGACGACGAATGGAATGGAACCTGACCCCTAGTCAGGGGGGTCTCATCTCGGGCCGCTTTAAGGTAGACAAGAGTTCAAAGGGGAGGGATAATTTTATGCCTGTTCGGGGTGGTGCATCGTATACCTTGCGGTTGCTACTCCCTGGCCATAGGTTCAACGATCTTCCTGCTGACGTACATCCATTTGGCGCTTCCATTTTTGCCAACAGGCTTCTGGCGGCCGGCTGTACGTATCCAACAGACGCCAACCGGGTCGAGGGCTGGGTTCACTCCGACAAAAAGTAGGGTGACTTGACCCGGTGGGTTTTGAGTACTTTTAACCTTTTTGCCTTTTTGTCTCTCGCTTTTTGAGAGACCCTTTTTGTAGCCAAAGAAAGAAAACCTTTGCATTTTATAAATAAAATTTTGCTTTGCTTCTCTACTTGTCTTTTTGCTGTATAATTTTTGTACAAGAGTAAGAATTCCCTCAAAGGTAGTACGACATGAGGGAATGGAGATAACTCTGCTGGGGATAGGGTATTTTACTTAGAGGTAAAATGGACATGGTAAGGATAGACTCTACGGGTGTATAGAACGATTCAGAGGTAGTATGGACGTGAAAGGTTCTATAGATGACTATGACAATCATCGGATATTGTCATGGAAGAGATGTCTACTCATAGGTATTATGGACATGGTAGGCACAATCTTCGCTAGGGTGTAGAAAAATAATTCAGAGGTAGTATAGACGTGAAAGGTTTTCTAGGTAGTTGTGACAACACAAGGTTATCATGGAAGAGAAGACTACTCAGAGGTAATATGTATATGGTAGACGTGAACTTCGTTAGGGTGTAGAATAATAATTCAGAGGTAGTATGGACGTGAAAAGTTTTCTACTGGGGAGTTATGAAAGAGGTGAACCCAGTAATAGAATTCACGAACACCCACGGGAGATGTAGGAATCTATGCTGATTTGAACTTCAGATATAGTATTTCATCAGGAACTTGCCATTGATTGGCATCATTAGCAAGTCATCGTTGGGTTTGGCCAGTCGGTAGGCCCTATTGGAGTAGACCGTCTCTATAACGAACGGTCCTTCCTACTTGGGTTCAAACTTTCCAACTGTCTTGTGAGTCATCACCATCGGTCTTTGAACTGATAAGACGAGGTCACCCACTTGGAATGTTCTTTCCTGGACCTTTTTGTTGAAGGCCCCGAAAATTCGAGCTCGGTAAAGCTCGATTCGTTGCTGAGCTAGCAGATTTTTTTTATCCAATGCCTCTAACTCCTATAGCCGTCGGCGTTGATTGTCTTCGTCAGTCAACTGGCTAGTAATAGCTACCCGTAGAAATGGGATCTGGATCTCCAGGTGAAGTACTGTCTTGCTTCCATAAACTAGAGAAAATGGTGTGTTGCTAGTGGATGACCGTATAGTTGTACGATAAGCCCACATGCATTCGCCGAGCTTGTCATTCCAATCACTCTTATTAGCGAAAATGACTTTCTTGAGCAGCTTGATGATAGTCTTTTTGAATGCTTCGGCTAGTCCGTTCGCTGCAGGATTATAAGCCGTTGATGCCATATTTTGTATTCGGTTCTTATCGCAGAACCGATGGAATGCATGGCTCACGAACTAAGGACCGTTATCGTGGATAATCCTTTTGGGAACCCCAAAGCGGTATATGATGTGATGCTTGACAGCTGATCACATTCGAGGTTTTTACTCGACCAGAGGTACTGCTTCCGCCCACATAGAAAACTAATCAGTGATGGCGAGTATGAACCGGTGTCCTTTGGAGGATGGTGGACTGATCGGCTCGATAATATCCATTCTCCATGCTTCAAATGGCCAGGCGGCCGCTGTAGGGTGTAGAAACTTGGAAGGTTGGTAGATGAAGTCATCACGCAACTAAAATATCCGGCACTTCTTTGCATAATCAACGGCCTCTACCATCATAGTGGGCCAGTAGTAACACATACAACACAACCGATCCTATAACTTAGGACCAGGCTGATGGGCTCCGCAGGTGCCATCGTGTGCCTTCCAGAGTGCCTCTTATGCTTTTGTCTTGGATAAACATCGTAGGAGGATCCCATCGTATGAACGACGATACGGTATTTTGGTAGCTGTGTCATAGAAGAACCGGAGAGAGCGTCTCTTGACAGAAGTAGCTTCTTTTAGGTCTTTAGATAGGATTCTGTAGACTGCGTCTAAACGGGAATCGCCAGTCCTGAACGTCAACATTAGTGTTTGTTTGTACTGAGTAACTCAGACACGTAAGTAGACTGTTCTTTGGGCAAACTAGCTCTCACCCCATTACTGTGATGATATATTGGGTTCCAACAGGAGCCGCCAGTGAAGCTGCGAGGCCAACGAATGCGTTGGCCTCCAAGTTTTGCAATCGAGGTACATGTTCTATAAAGAACCCTGTGAAGGTAGAAATGATATTGATTGCTGCCTGGTGGTAAGGAATCAGATCTTCATGACGGACCTCGTATTGTCCTTGAACTTGGTTAATGATCAGTTTCGAGTCGCCATAGGCCTCAATACAGTTAACCCCAACTGTTTAGCGAGCTGGAGTCCAATGATGAAAGCATTATACTTAGCAACATTATAGGTGCACGACTCCATGAGAGAATATGTACTGTGGATGACCAGGCCATCGGGGGTGATGAAAACGACTCTGACCCCTGCGATGATCTCGTCTTTGGGTCCTGTTCTTGAAGCACCATCAAAGAACATGTGCCAAACCGAGTTATCTGATATGGCATTGGACTGTAGGACTTAATCAGAAATGTCATCATAGAGCTTCGATGTCTCTGGCATAGGATGTGCCGCCAAGAAGTCGGCCAATGCTTGGCCTTTGACTGCCTTTTGTGGGACAAATACCATGTCATAAGGAGTCAAAAGTATTGCTCATGTGGCCAATCACGAGTTTAAGGCCTCGGGCTTGGTCAGGAGGACCCTGAGGGGGTTGACTCGAGAGATGACGTGGATCGTCTGTCCGGCCACGTAATGTCGTATCTTTTGGATGCCAAAGAGTAGAGCAAGACACTCCTTCTCCATAAGAATATACCAATGCTCGGCCCCAATCATGGTCCTACTGAGATAGTATATCGCATGTTCGTGGCCTTTATTGCTTTTCTGGGTTAGCAAAGCACCGATCAAAATGGTCCATAGCTCGGACGTATAGCGAAAAAGGTTTTCCCACGACCGATGCTACTAGTACTGGAGGACTAGTGAGGTACTTTTTGATGTCGTCGAACGCGCACTGGAATTATTCGATCCATACATAAGAAACCCCTTTTTTCATCAGTTTGGTGAGGGGTTGACATCGACCAGAGAGATTTGCTATGAATCTTCTGTTGTATGTCAGGCGTCCTTGTAGGCCTCGATGCTCACGGAGATTCTTCGGGGGAGCCATGTCCAAGATCGCCTTAGTCTTCTCAAGGTCAATATGAATACCCTTTGCTATGACAATAAAGCACAGGAACTTGCCACTGGAGACTCCCAGAAAAGACTTGGTTGGGTTCATCTTTAGTCGATATGTCCGCATTAAGTCGAATACCATCCTTAAGTCATCCAAATGACTGGATTTATTTTTTCTCTTGACGACAATATCATTAATGTAACATTCTACCGTCTTTTGGAGGTGCTTGCAGAATATGGTGCTCATAGCTCGCTGGTATGTTGCTCCCGCATTGTTAAACACGAAGGGCATCACTATGTAACAGTATACCCTGTTTGGAGTCTAGAACAAAGTATGCTTTACATGTAGAATTCACAGAAAAAGTAATAAATAACGCCCGCAGGAACGGTACTATCAAAAGTGAAAATAATACGACGACTAGGTCACGCTTACAGATGGAAAGCCGGGAACGATTACCTAAAGAGTGCTAGCGAAAATGAAGAAAGCCTACTACAAGCACCGCTACGCACCTACTCACGAACAGTATGCTTATTTGCACTTCTTGTGCCTAGAAGTAAAACGGAAAGACAAAACGAGAAGATAAGGAGTTGGGGTGAAGGATGCCTCATGGAAAGGTCGACTTTGGGACTTGTCTTTGGAGAACATTTTGATCTGGTTGTAGCCTGAGAAACCATCCATAAAGGACGACATGCGCTCGAAGCCACACGTGTTGTCGATCATCACGTCGGTAATCGGGAGGGGAAACTCGTCTTTTGGACAGGCCGAGTTGAGATCCATGAAGTCTATGCAGACCCAAATTTTCTCGTTTTTCTTCGTGATTGGGACAATATTGGCCACCCAATCCGAGTGTTGATCTTCATGAATGAAGACACTTTATGAGTTTGTCAACTTCTTTCCCAATAGCATCCATGATGTTGGGACGAAAACGACGATGTTGCTGTTTGACCGGCTTAGCATCGGGTAAGATGTTGAGACGGTACATGGCGACTTGTGGGTCTAGACCCGGCATGTCCTCATAGCTCCAAGCAAAGACATCGATGTATTCTCGGATAAGCTGTGTCAGAGATTCCTTGTCTTCTTCCGTCAAGCTTTTACTGATTAAGATGGGTTTTGGGGAAGCCTTATCTCCTAGCTTGACTTGGACGACTTCATCTTCAGTAGGAGGTTTGTGTTGTTCGAAGCGCCATTTCTATTGGGATCCCAAGTGTTGAACCTAGGGTTCATCTTTAACGAATTCAAGTATTTGGTCTTCCTCCTCGACTGGAGGATCTGTAGAGACCATATTAACGGATAATGTCTTCTTAAAGGTTTGGCCGATACTAGTATCGGAGTCTCAGGTTGAGGAGTCGAAAGAGTGTGAATGCATCAAAACCACCAGTTCTGAACTCTTCGAAGATGTTGTGGGTGTAACGTAACCCAACTCCCGGCGAGTGCATTGGTAGTAATTTTGGGACTTTCGCTTTAGAGCACGAAGTCGTAAGGGAAGGCGTCGAACTTTGCCATAGTTCAGCCCTCTGTTGCTATTCAAGTCATAGCCCATCTTCTGGATAAGGTATTTGGCTTAAGTAGTGTAACGGTAGAGTTGCACTTGCCGTTATTGGGTTCTGGTTCTGTCGGAGCCAGCCGTTGAGGATGCTCCAATGGTTCGAAGATGATGGTTTCCTCCTCATTCTTCCTTGTTGGAACCAAGAAGTAGGCGCCTTGAGGAGGGATAACTCGGCTTGTGAGACCAGTGGTTGTCACTTATGTTTGTAACATATATAGAGCGTTGTCTAAGAAATACCTATGTTTCAAATGCATACAAGAGTAATTCAAAGACAACTTCCAATTAATAAAATGCAAAATTTTATCTCGAAGGATTACATCATCTAAAGAGTGCGCCTAAGTATTGGCACACACTTAGTCTCCCAACTCTTCATCTGTGAGCACTAGGGCTATTGCGGGAGAAGGTAGAGAAGGTTTCCCTTTCAACTTGACTACCAAGGGAGGTGTAGTCGAACGTTCTTGCGACTTCAGAGTCAGCCTTGGGGCCTTCTGGGGAAGCCTTATTTTTATAGGCTCCTGGCTAGCAGCTGATATTAACGAGGGTGACTGAGCCGGAGCCTTGCCTCAAAGCTCTATGACGAGAGGAGTTGATGTTTTTGGAAGTTTTCCCTTCAATCGAACCCTCAATGGTTTTTCTGCGACAGCTACACTTTCCGTTACGATATCTGCCTCATCGTCGGCATCATTAGCATAATCGTCCCATGAGACTGACTTGTATAGCTCAGCATCTGTACAATATGCTTCGAGTCTACAAAATGGGTCGATGTCAGCAAACTCGATTTTGATGGTCCCGTCATTGGCCGCATACTTCATGCATTGATGGAGAGTGGCAGGCACGATCATGTACTCATGAATCAATGGTCGTCCCAACAACATATTGTAGTTTATATAGGCGTCAATGATATAGCAAGTTACGTCAGTCTGGAGATCACCTATTTGGCATTTGAGGCGAATCTTGTCAGGGGCTCACTCTTTCCAGCGTTGAAGCTGCTGATTGTAGTATTTGATGCAGTCAGTCGATGCTTCGGGATCTCCAAAGCTTGGAGTAAATTTCGAGGGATGATGCTAAGAGAAGATCCATGGTCAATGTGGATGCGATCGACCTTAATGGTACCAACATATCCTATGTAGTACATGGGCCTATTGTGCCGGTTGTTTTTTCGTAACATGTTCTGCTGAGTGAAGGTGATATTAGGAATCACCTCGACCATACTGTGGTAATGTGGACAAGCGGCAAGATCCTCCTTGGACGGTTGTACCTGAGTGAGGAAGGAGTCAACATTCTATAAAGCTTCGCTGAGGGCGTCTCGCGTCTCTTTGGAGAGAC
Organism: Iris pallida; assembly: GCA_029216955.1. NCBI lineage: Eukaryota > Viridiplantae > Streptophyta > Magnoliopsida > Asparagales > Iridaceae > Iris > Iris pallida. Next base: position 10,495,096 of record JANAVB010033220.1, read on the forward strand.
GGAGGAGCTCGAAGAGTGGCAGTTGAGCCAGAGTATTGGCCACATGTGCCAATATATCGATATTGTAGGGCTTGATCGGTCCTACTACCTGTTTGCCACGAATTATAAAAGAACAGAACAATTATATCGGAGCACTGGACTTTTACTTCACAATACAAACTCGCTCATAGAAAGAAAGTCTAGGGATGAAAACCTAGGTACAGCAATCTAAGTACAATTGTTTAGTTTTTTCTGGGGGTGACGGTAGAGGCTCGAAAAAGCGACGGCAGCTCTGCCTTACTCCTTGGACGATCAGATACAGCCTTGGCTCCGGTGAAAAAATGCTCTTGGACGTATGGGGAGACTCCCTTGCTCCTTTGGTTGCTAGATCTCTGGATGTCTCTGTAGTGCTCTTTCTCTTTTTTTACACCTCTGTCTATTTCACTATGTCTTCTGCTCGTCTCCTGAATTCTCCAGAATCCTCTCTCTCCCCTTTTTGCAAGGGAATGACACCTTGCTATTTATAGAAGTGGGGGTGTGATCATTAGGGTTTGCAAATGATTGCCTCTTTGAGAAGTCGGAGGTTAAGGATCAATTAATCTGGGCCATTAATTCTGATTGTAGCAAATCTAGGTAATTTTGTGGGCAATAAATATTGATTACCATGAATATTTGTGATTTGTAATAGCCTGCCACGTGTCCAATTTGCTTGATTTGATTTGATCTGGGCCATTATGACGATCGCAACAAATCTGATCAGGGAAGATAAGACTGCCACGTGTCTCAATTGTCACGAAGAGCGCCACGTGTCTTAATTGGACCGTCCTGGCAAAGTCGTATATGGGTGGTCCTCTCAGCCATATAAAGCATACAGCCGCATGAGGATGGACAGCTGCATGGGGATGGACAGCCGTATGCTGATGGGCAGCCGTATGGGAATAGGCAGCCACATGAGGATAAGCAGCCGCAAGGGGATAGGCAGCCATATGGGGATGGGCAGCCGCATGAGGATGGGCCACCGTATGGGGATAGGCAACCGCATGGGGATAGACAGCCACATGAAGTGGTCGGCCGCATAACTACAGCAGCCGCATGGAGTGGCCTCGGGACTTGTTGGATTTTACCAGCTGTAAGGATATTTTCTCCTCTTTCCTAGGGTCACGCCATCATGACAGTTATTATTGTATCTTTATGTCAGAGCTGTCATAGCTGTTATTTGTCAGAGCAGCCGTCAGGGCATTAAATGTAGCCGAATATAGAGAAGAACTGTTGAAGGCCACGTGGCTTCTTCCTGGGCCACATTGAACTATCCGAGCCGCATGGACTCTTGAGCCGCATAGGGATCCTGAGCCGCATGGGGATCTCTCTGTCGGAGCCGCATAGGCCTTTCTTTTTTCTTTTCCATGCTTCTACAAGACCCCTTTTAAAGTTTTTAATTTGCAAAATTAAAATACTTTGAATATGAAGCATGGCCATGTAAAGACTCTTCGGGCCGCATAGGATGTTCTGGCCGCATGGATGTCTCAGCCGCATGGCCTCCTCAGCCGTATGGTCATCTGAGCCGCATAGGCTGTCTGGACGTATAGGCTCCTTGCCACGTCTTCATGCCACGTGTGCAAATCTTTGTATTGATTGCCTTTGATTTTGCTGTCAGATTTAAAGCCGCTTTTTGGGGCATGATCCCAAGAGTTTAGCCTTGAATAGTCGGATTGCCTTGATAACCGAAGAGTCGGTTACACTGCACGTGGATCGATGCGTCAGTCTGTGGGCTATGCCTATAAATAGCAGCGTGTTTTTGGAAGAAAGTCTTCTTTACTTTCTGCTCTTTGCCCTAGCTTTTGTTCTTGTCTTCGTCTTCCTTCTCTGATCATCAGCAATGGCTCCCAAGTCCTCCAAGGTTGTGGCAAAGGCGGCGGCAAAGGGTAAGGGCATGGCCTCGACGTCGGCTGCGGTACCCGAAGCTCACTCCGATGTTCATCCTGCCGTTAAGGGTAAGGATTTGGGGAAGTCATATACTTCGAAACCCTAACAACGGCTCTGTTGCATGCTTTATGCACAAGCCTTTAATGCAAACTGTTCGAATTATATGGGCCGCATACATGTCCCATAACCGAGCCGCATGGGGGTATACCCTATGTTCGAGCCGCATGGGAGTTGTCTTAGTGGGCCGTATGAACACTTCGTAAACTGAGCCGTATAACGACCTGTCGATCAGGACCGCATGGACTTATTTTAAACCAAATCGCATAGAGCCCCTCTGAACAGGATCGCATGAGTCCCTCTGAATCGAACCCGCATAAGTTTGTTTGAATTGGGCCGCATGAGGTTGTGCTGTATCTTTTGACTTCATTTTTATTTATCTTTGATTCTTACAGCAACCCTGCCGAAGGCTGAGATTATTGTGAAGGAAGAGTTGCTGCCCCCTTTCAAACAAGAATCATCTCTTGTTAAGGAGGAGGTAACACCAGAAGCGGAGGAACATAAAGGAGAGCTGGCGCCTATTACTGTAAAGGAGGAGCCCAGTCTGACGGCGGTAGTATTGGGAGTTCTGATCTTTCTATTTCGGACGAGGATCTTGCTCAAGTACATCCTTCATATGCAAAATGGTTGAGGGATTGGTATATGCGCCCCCGTAACTAGGATTCGTGGGCTCTCACAAATGTCCGTCTTTTGTCTTGATATTTCTGTCTGTCTTTGGCTGTGGTTTGTGTTTTGCTTCTTTTGAACATTGATGTAATCTTCTTCCCTTTTATCTGAATGAAATGATAGAGAACCTTTCTGGCTTGTTCGTGAAATGTAGTCATGTGAATGTAACCGATTTTGAATAGCCGAAGTATATTCGCTCCCTTCTTTGCTTGTAGTAGTTGCCCTAATGGAAGATTTTTTTATGGACCTATTATCTTTGGCGTATCCTGGTTCTGGATACGGATAATAAGTTGAGAAAGAACCAACATATTTACTCAGAGGTAATGAGGACATGGCAAATATGAGGGTTTCTTCGATGGAGCCTTCCCACTCAGAGGTAATGAGGACATGGCAGGAGTAGACTCAGAGGAGGATATTTGTGGTCAACAGAGGACATTTGTGGACCTATTATCCTTAGCGTACCCTGGGTTTTTTTTTGGTACAGATAATAAGTCGAGAGAGAACCAACATATTTACTCAGAGGTAATGAGGACATGGCAAATATGAGGGTTTCTTCGATGGAGCCTTCCCACTCAGAGATAATGAGGACATGGCAGGAGTGGGCTCCATGAAGGGGTACATAGAATGACTCAGAGTTAATGAGGACATGGAAGTTCTATGTAGAGGGGTGATTTGTTTTTGGCGGAAGTGAGACGACTCAGAGGTAACATCGACGTGGTCGTCTTTGGAAATTTTGTGGATCTGCTACCCTTTTTGTGCACTGAAAGTGCGGGTATTAGATCATAAGGAGGAAGCTCTTTCAGAAGAATAAGTTCAGAGGTATGGTCATACATGACTTACTACCTAAAAGAGTGACCAAAATGTAAGTTCAGAGGCACCTGTGGGTACATAACTCAACAATCTGGGATATTTTGAGGAAAAACGTGAGTTCAGGGGTACCAGAGGGTACATAACTCAGCAATCTGGGATATTTGGAGGAAAAGCGTGAGTTCAGGAGTACCAGAGGGTACATAACTCAGCAATCTGGGATATGGGGGAAGAATGTGAGTTCAGCGGTACTGGAGGGTACATAACTCAATAATCTGGGATTTTGTGAACGTGAGTTCAGCGGTACCGGCGGGTACATAACTCAATAATCTGGGGTTTTGTAAATGTGAGTTCAGCGGTATCGACGGGTACATAACACAATAATCTGGGGTTTTGTGAATGTGAGTTCAGCGGTACCGGAGGGTACATAACTCAATAATCTGGGTGAATGGAGAATGTCATTTAGACATAATATTTCTTCAGGAACTTGCCGTTGACGGGCAACATGAGCTAGTCTATGTTTTGTTTAGCGAGGCGGTAAGCACCGTTGGAGAATACAGCCTCAATGATAAATGGACCTTCCCACTTTGGCTGGAATTTGCCGACGGTTTTGTGAGTCATAACCATCGGCCTCCGAACAGCCAGAACGAGATCGCCCACTTGGAATGTTCTGATTTTAACCTTCTTGTTGAAGGCTCCGGAGATGCGTGCTTGGTATAGCTCGATTCGTTGCTGAGCCAATAGGCGCTTTTCATCTAAGGCCTCCAACTCTTGTAGCCGGCGACGGTAGTTATCGTCCGTCGTCAATTGGTAAGTGAGAGCGACGCAGAGCGAGGGTATTTTTGTCTCCAATGGGAGAAATGCCTCACTCCCGGACACCAGGGAGAATGGTGCGTTCCCAGTGGCCGTTCGGACTGTAGTACGATACGCCCATAAGCATTCACCAAGCTTCTCGTTCCAGTCACGTTTGTTGGATGATACAAACTTTTTGAGCAACTTGATGATGGTTTATTAATGCTTCTGCCAACCCATTCGCTGCCGGATTATATGGCGTCGAAGCAATATTCTGAATTCGATGTTTGTCGCAGAACCGATAGAAGGTGTGGCTTACGAACTGCGGACCATTGTCCTAGATGATCCTTTAGGGCAGTCCAAAGCAATAAATGACGTGATGCTTGAGGAAGCTGATCACGTTTGAATTCTTTACTTCTGCAAGCGGAACAGCTTCCGCCCATTTGGAGAAGTAATCCGTGATTTCGAGTATAAAATAATGTTCTCGGGACGAAGGTGGAGTGATTGGACCGATGATGTCCATTTCCCATGCTTCGAATGGCCAGGACGCCACTGTCGGATGTAGAAACGCGGACGACTGGTGGATGAAGTCCGCGTGGACTTGGCAGGCTTTGCACTTTTTTGCATAGTCTATCGCATCTGCTACCATCGTGGGCCAGTAGTAGCCCATTCGGCGAAGACGGCCTTGCAATTTTGGGCCAAGCTGATGGGCCCCGCAGACACCGTGATGGGCTTCGCATACGACTTCTTTGGCTTCTACGTTTGACAGACATCGAAGCAATAATCCATCGTAGGATCGGTGATACAGCATTTTCGTCTCTGTATCGTAGAAGAATCTGAGAGAACGCCTTCTGATAGAGGTGGCTTCCTTTGGGTTCTCGGGCAGGATGTCGTAGACTACGAAGTCTATGAATGGTTGTCTCCAGTCTGGGACTTCGTCGATTGTCTGAGCGGAATAACTCGCCACGAATTGAACATTGTTTTTGGGACAGACCAGTTCATGGCCTATTACATCCACCGATTGATGAGCATAGTTCGGAACCGCTAGGGAAGCTGCAAGGCCAGCTAAGGCATCGACTTCGATAATTTGGAGTCTGGAAATGTGTTCGATGAAGAACCCTTCAAATGACGAGATGGTGTTGATCGCTATTTGGTGATAGGGGATTATGTCTTCATGGCAGACTTCGTATGAACCCCGGATCTGATTGACGATTAACTGTGAATCGCCGTATGCTTCAAGATATTCTACCCCCGGCTCTCTTGCAAGTTGGAGGCCAATGACTAAAGCATTGTACTCGGCCACATTGTTAGAGCAAGGTTCCGTGAGGGAGTAAGCGCGATTGATCACCAGTCCGGAAGGAGAAATCAGTACCACCCCGATTCCGACGACTATGTTGCCCTTGGGTCCGGTCCTTGAAGCACCGTCGAAAAACATTCGCCATATATCATCGTGAGAGGTCGCATGTGAGTCGGCGAGCTCATCTTGGATTTCTTCGTATATTCTGGCCGACTCCGAGCCTGGGTGGGCTGCTAAAAAGTCTGCCAGAGCTTGACCTTTAACAGCCTTTTGCGGGACGAAGATCATATGGTAGGGGGACAGTAATATTGCCCATGTAGCGAGGCGAGAGCTGAGTGCCCCTGGTTTAGTCATGAGGACCCTGAGGGGGTTGACTCGTGATATCACATGCATGGTTTGCCCCATGACATAGTGTCGCATCTTTTGAATGGCGAACACTAGGGCGAGGCATTCCTTCTCCACGACGGTATATCGGTGCTCTGGCCCGATCATCATTCGGCTGAGGTAATATATAGCTTGCTCATGACCTGTATCGTTGTTTTGTGCTAGCAGAGCACCAAAAGAATGTTCTATCGCTTGTACATAGAGTAAGAATGGTCTTCCAGCAATCGGGGCTACCAGAACTGGAGGGTTCGTCAAATATTCTTTGATGCTGTCGAAGGCACGCTGGCATTCTTCATCCCATACGAATGAGACGCCCTTCTTCATGAGATGGGTGAATGGCTGACATCGTCCGGAGAGGTTGGAGATGAACCTCCTGATATAAGCTAACCTCCCTTGAAGGCCTCGGAGTTCTCGAAGATTTCTTGGGGGACTCATCTCCATGATTGCCTTCGTCTTCTCAGGGTCTACGTTGATACCCTGGGAGGTGATGATGAAACCTAAGAACTTCCCGCTGGATACGCCTAGGAAGGACTTCCTAGGGTTCATTTTCAAATTGTGCGCTCGTATTAGGTCAAAATCCTTAGATAATGCAGATAATCTTCCTTAGAGCGGCTTTTGACGGCAATATCGTCAACGTAGGACTCTACGGTCTTGCGTAAGTGATCCCTGAAGATAATGCTCATAGCTCTCTGATAGGTGGCGCCAGTGTTCTTTAAACCGAAAGGCATGACTGTGTAGCAGAACGTGCCTATTGGTGTTCGGAACGATGTATGCTTTTCGTCGTTGGGAGACATCTTAATTTGGTTGTACCCCGAGAAACCATCCATGAATGACATACGTTCGAAACCGCAGGTGTTGTCAATCATGATGTCTGTGATAGGGAGGGGGAACTCATCTTTGGGATACGCCTTGTTCAGATTGCAGAAGTCGATGCAGATTCGAATCTTCCCATTCTTTTTAAGGACCGGTACTATGTTGGTGACCCAGTCCGGATGTTGTTCCTCACGAATGAAGCTGCTGGCTATCAGTTTGTTGACTTCGGCTTCGACCGCATACATGATGCCTGGGTGGAAGCGTCGTTGCTGTTGTTTGATTGGGTTCGCATCTGGCCGAATGTTGAGCTTGTGAAGAGCAACATCGAGGTTTAGCCCTGGCATATCTTCATAGCTCCAAGCAAACACATCAATATATTCTTTGACGAGTCCCAGTAGCGATTCTCGCTCTTCGTTTGTCAGGCTTTTACTAACGAAGATTAGTTTTGGAGAAGTGTCGCTGCCGAGATCCACTTGCATGAGCTCATCTTCAGCAGGAGGCTCTTTTTGTTCAAATCGCTTCTCTCATTGCGCATCCAGCTGTTAGGCCCACGGCTCTAATTCGAGGAGTTCGAGAAATTCTTCACCTTCTTCGTAAGCATCAGCGAATGCCATATTGACAGACAGGACTTGTCTGAATACGTCACTGATGCTGATATCTGAATCAGAAGTTGGTGATCCGGTTGAGTGTGAATGCTAGTCGCATTCCTCATCTGAGCTTTCAGGAGTCATTACAGGCGTAACATATCCCAGCTCGCATCGGGTCTTGTTGTAGTAGTCCTTTGGTTTGCCAATCGGGACCAGTGACTTTAAAGGTAATCGTCGACCAGTGCCATAGTTCAAACCTGACGTAGTCTCCAGATCATACCCCTATTTTTGCATGAGGTATTTGGATTGGAGGCTATATAAATAGAGAGGCAGTCTTCCGGCATCCGATTCGGGATCGACTTCTTCCATGGTGAAGGGCTGTGGATCATTCTTCCGACCGAAGATGATTGGATGGTCCCCTCCCTTGATTTACGATATAAACATTTATCACCTGTGTATGTAGGTGAGTGCCTATACCGTGTTCCATAGCATACATTGTACGAAGCTTATTAAGCTCGATGTAGTTCATAGATAGCCCTTCATTGATGAAGTAAGATATATTTTCTAACGGGATTACATCATCTGCGGATGGAACATCGATGTGAGCAGCCACATACTTAGCCAGTTCTGGTTCTTCTTCGGCCACACCCTACATAAATGAAGACTGAGAGGATGACTTAGGCAACTTGATCATCAGGGGTTCCGCTGGTGGAGCAAAACATGAAGTCGTTGGCAAACTAGCGACCCCCAGTTTGGTACTCGATACTGGGCGGGGAATGGTTGGCTCGCTAGAAGCCCCAGACTTTGCATCGGGCTGACGATTCTTTTTGGAAAGACGTATCATCATTGGCTTGTCGAAGGGATTGAGCTTCTCTGTTTGTGACTGGCCGACTCTAGGCAGTCTGATTGTCAGTGGCTCCATAGTGGGTCTTGGCGCTTGGCCAGACCTTGGCAACCGGATTATCATTTGCCCTTCTTGTGCCGAGAGGCTGGTTGCGTCGTTATGCAGAGCGGCCGTAAGGGGTGCGGACTTGCCAGGTTTGCGAGCTTGGAGGTGGATCATCAGAGGTTCTTCTGATCCTGTGGCCGTCTCAGTTCGAGCTTGCATATCTCCTTCACCAAGGTGCCTCTTCGACTTTTCGTATAAACAGGAGTCTGAGTAGTAGGATTCGACCCCTTTGAAGGGATCGATGTCGGCAAATTCTGTCCTTATGAAGTCGTGTTTGTCGCCATACTTGAAGCAATGGTGCAACGTGGAAGGCACGATCATGTAATCGTGTATCCAAGGGCGCCCCAGGAGGATATTGTAGGAAGTGTCCGCATCTATGACGTAACAGGTCACTTCTGACTGAAGATCGCCAATCTGGCACTTCAAGCGAATCTTTCCAATCGGGTAGCACCTGCCCGAATTGAAACCGCTGATGGCGGTGCTTGTTGGTGTCAGACAATGCATCAAAATATAAAGATAGTGTAATAGACCCTTCGGGATGATGCTTATGGAAGAACCAGGATCAATGTGCATCCGATCCACCTTTACGTCGCCAATGTATCTAGTATAATATAACGGACGATCATGCAGGTTGGTTTTGATGGGCATGTCCTGTGGAGTGAAGACAATATTGGGCATCGCTCTTGTGCAAGCGCTGTCTTGGAGATCTGCAGGCGGGCTCTCTCCCGTGATGTTGACCTGAGCTAGATACGCGTCGACGTTCTGGAGTGCATCGCTCAAGGCCGTGCGAACATCCTTGAAGAGCCTCAGGAGCTCTTATAATGACAATTTGGCCGGTGTGTTGGCCAATTGTGCCAAGATGTCAAAGTTGTAGGGCCTTTTCCGCCCATGAGGTGCCTCTTTTCGGAGGGATTTGTCAAAGCGAGTCTCCTTCGGCCTAGGCTTGTCGGTCGTCGGAGGTTGGGAAGGTCCTGGAGCGTCAGCAGTAGCCGGCTAATGTTCTTCAGTCGAGTTATCTGGCGTAGGCTGGGATTGAGCACCAGACCGAGTAACGACAGCTGCGGCTTCCTCGACATCTGTCGAGATTGTGCGGCAGGATCTGACCATTCTACTCTCCTTCTTGCCAATGGAGGATGGTGTGGACTGAGTCACTTAAGGTACCAAGTCTGGATGGACCCACATGACCTTCCCTCGTGACATGGTAAGGGGTACTAGACCAGTAGCCTGATCTCGAGGAGGTGGAAGATTAGCAATCTCCATTGTCGCCCGAGGGATGGGTACCATGCCGTCTTGAGTCTCTATCGGAGGGATGCTACCAAACTGTATGGACACCATATTGGCTGCCCCGGTTACCTCCTCGAAATCAATGGCCAGAGCCTTCGAATCGATGAGATGTTGGATGTATTGCTTCAGTTGGTAGCAGTCGTGTGTAGCATGGTGGACGTAGCGGTGGTAATGGCAGTACTTTGGGCTCTCTATTTCTGTCGACCGAGGTTCCCGTCTTGGTGGAGGGAGCTGAATTCTATCTCCTTGTATGAGCATGTCCAAGATGGGCTTGACATGGCCGTCTTCGAAGGAGTAGGTCATTTGCGGCCATTGCTTGTCTGCTGGTTTTGACTCAGGTTTCTAGGCTGTGTCGGCCACCATAGCCTGCTTGCCCTTGTTGTCCCTATTGTTGGAGGAGTTACCACCATTGTTGTTGTTGGTATTAGGGTGCTTGCCCTTGTCCTCTCCCTCCGAGATGTGTAATCCCAGTTGGCGAGCCTTCTTCAACCTGTCTTCGGTGCTAGTGGCACTGATGATGAACGTCTTCCAATCCTTGAATTGCCTTTCACCCATCCAGAGGCTGATTGTTGGGAGCAGTCTCTTTTGGCAAATTTCAATCAAGAAGGAATCTGGATTACCTGACGGCAACTTCATTGCGGTTTGGCAAAACCGCTCAATATAGTTTCTTGTCAGCTCTTTCTCTCCTTGAACGACGTCCATGAGGGTGGACATTGTGACGTCCTGTCCTACTTCATAGAATCTCTCCAAGAACATGCGCTTGAAGCTGGCGAAGGAGTGGATGTAGTTGTCTGGCAGGTTGCGGTACCAGTCGAAGGCGACTCCTTCCAATGCCTCGATGAATAATCGTGTAAGGATGGCATCATCATAGGGCAGATGGTCGGTTGTTACTTCAAAGTAGGTGATGTACCTGCTTGCAGATGTCTTCCCATCATATGGATTGATGTGGAATGGTTTATACTTTGGTGGAAAGGGAACATCTCTCCATACAGCGGGATACGGTTGTCGTATCCTGAGGTCTTGGCAGTTTTTTCGGGCATGAAACATGGCCCGGAGCTCCTGGACCTCTCTTCTAGCCTCCCTGGCCTCGTGTGAAGCGGTAGGAGCCGACATTTCAGGAGGATTATTGCCCAGGTTTGGTGCCGCTGAGTTCGAGTCCTCATTGACCGTGGGGCCCAAGTTTGTTTGGTCAGGCGTCCTTCCTTGCAGAGTAGGGAGGGCTGCTTTGATCTCGTCCACCGATTTGACGAAAGTACACAGTATGGCCTCCAGAGTGTCGATGCGTTGGCGATCACTGGGACCATCTTGTTCGTCGTTTGTCATGAATGCCATCCTCACATGAGTAGAAGTGGAAAGGACGGTGGATGACGTGCCCTCCGAATCATACCCCTGTACCGAGAAGTCATCGGGGTATATGGGAATGTTTTCCTCTGGTTTGGACTCAGAAGGAATAGTACCCCCAGCTTTCGAGCTTGCCTTGTCTTGAAAGTCGTGGACGTCCTCGGGGACGTCGGCACTTTCTGTATTTGATGGAAGAGTTATTTCCCCTGGCTCGTCTTCTTGGAACATCGGATTGTTGTGGATGTTCGGAGGAGTGCTACCCCCAATTCCGGTGACCCCCAGTGATGTGGATGATGAATCTCCCACTTTAGCAGATTTCGTCTTTGAACGGGTACCTTAGAAAACTCCGGTGGTGGGCAACCATTTAGACGACAGTTTCTTAGTCACAATGGTTGAAATCTTTGGACTGGAAACGTTTATTTTCTTCCCTCTCCCATCGGCAGAGATTTTCTGAGTAGAGTTGCACGAGACGACGGGAGGCGCCTCCTCCTCTGAGCTCGGCTGTTGTAATCTTTGGAAGACGGACTGGCGGCCTTCTCGTACCGTCGCGTTGTTGCAACTGCAGTTGACAATGACTTGGGTGCAGTGATGTCCGTGGGAGGACTCTTTACATACCGAGGAATCTTCTCTTTCCTTGCGCTTGTGGAGGATAACCTCACACAAGTCAGATGGGTCTTGAACGACCATGTTTGCTCCCTGGGTTTTGGGAGACTTTTTGGAACCACTCTGTCCGTTTGCCGCCGGGGGCTGGACTCGAGTGGTTCTGTACAACTTCCCATCAGAGGCCTGCATAACAGTATGTAGAGTGCTCGGATGGTCAGAGGTCGGGACAGCGGACAGAGCTCGCCAAGCTCGCGCTGCCCTAGACTTCTTCACTCTAGTACGTGAGGGCACATAGTAGGAAGAGTCTAAGTGGTGCTACATAGACTCAGACATATTTTCTTGGGAGCATGAGAGATCAGGACCATAGGAGAGGCGATCGAAGACTGATCCTGGGCCGCGTGGAACGGACAGCATGCGGCTGGAATCAACAGTCTTCATGCGGCTGGCAATCGTAGCCGCATGGGCTTTCTTCATGCGACTGGAAGTCTCGGCCGCATAAGTCTTCTCCATGCGGCTGGAAATCTTGGCCGCATGGGTATTCTGCATTCGGCTGGCGGTTTCGGCCGCAAGGACATCATGCATACGGCTGGCAATCTTGGCCGCATAAATGTTCAGCCTGTGGCTAGTACCTTTGTTCGACTTTTTCCTGGAGCACATAGAATCACTCTTTACCCCTACAAGTCCAGAATCGTAGTGCTTTCCTCTGCCGGACATGGGGACAGAAGAGTCCTCTATGGCTTGAAGTGGGGCCGCATGAGAGTTGCCTTTGTCGTCTTGGGCAGCAGAGAGTACTCCGTCCAGAGCTTGTGGAGGAGCAAATAATTTTGGCCTCTACTTCCTGTAAGCTTTCTTCATGCGGGTTCGCTTCTAGACCGGGCCAGCGCTCCCGTCGGAGAGTATTTCTTCAAACGCCTGTTGGTCGAAGCGGACGACCATCTTCTGTTGTGTGAAGCCAAGTTTGGCAGCATCCGATTACGTCACCAACTTCTCTGTCGTGGAGAAGTTTGTCCCCAGCAGAGTCGCCATCGTGTTTGCCATGAATTATAAAAGAATAGAACAATTATATCGGAGGACTGGACTTTTACTTTACAATACAAACTCGCTCATACAAAGAAAGCCTAGGGACGAAAACCTAGGTACAGCAATCTAAGTACAATTGTTTAGTTTTTTTTGGGGGTGACGGTAGAGGCTCGGAAAAGCGATGGTAGCTCTGCCTTACTCCTTGGACGATCAGATACAGCCTTGGCTCTGGTGAAGAAATGCTCTTGGACGTATGGGGAGACTCCCTTGCTCCTTTGGTTGCTAGATCTCTGGATGTCTCTGTAGTGCTCTCTCTCTCTTTTTTTGCTCATCTGTCTATTTCTTATGTCTTCTGCTCATCTCCTGAATTCTCCAGAATCCTCTCTCTCCCCTTTTTACAAGGGAATGGCACCTTGCTATTTATAGAAGTAGGGGTGTGATCATTAGGGTTTACAAATGATTGCCTCCTTGAGAAGTCAGCGGTTAAGGATCAATTAATCTGGGCCATTAATTCTGATTGTAGCAAATTAGGTAATTCTGTGGGCAATAAATATTGATTGCCATGAATATTTGTGATTTGTAATAGCCTGCCACGTGTCCAATTTGCTTGATTTGATTTGATCTGGACTATTATGACGATCGCAACAAATCTGATTAGGGAAGATAAGACTGCCACGTATCTCAATTGTCGCAAAGAGCGCCACGTGTCTTAATTGGACCGTCCTGGCAAAGCCGCATATGGGTGGTCCTCTCAGCCATATGAAGCATGCTGCCGCATGAGGATGGGCAACTGCATGGGAATGGGCAGCCGCATGCTGATGGACAGCAGCATGGGAATAGGTAGGCGCATGAGGATAAGCAGCCGCATGGGGATAGGCGGCCGCATGGGGATGGGCAGCCGCATGAGGATGGACAGCCGCATGAGGATGGGCAACCGCATGGGGATAGGCAACCGCATGGGGATAGGCAGTCGCATGAAGTGGGCGGCCGCATAACTGCAGCAGCCGCATGGAGTGGCCTCGGGACTTGTTGGATTTTGCCAGCTGTAAGGATATTTTCTCCTCTTTTCTAGGGTCATGCCATCATGTCAGTCATTATTGCGTCTTTATGTCAGAGCTGTCATAGCTGTCATTTTTCAGAGCAGCCGTCAGGGTATTAAATGCAGCCGAATGTAGAGAAGAACTGTTGAAGGCCACGTGGCTTCTTACTGGGCCACATTGAACTATCCGAGCCGTATGGACCCTTGAGCCGCATGGACTGCTGAGCCGCATGGACTGCTGATCCGCATGGAGATCCTGAGCCGCATGGGGATCTCTCTGTCGGAGCCGCATAGGCCTTTCTTTATTCTTTTCCATGCTTCTACACTACCGAGTCTTTTCTCAGAGGTTTGTCAAAGCGAACCTCCTTTTGTCTTTGCTTGCTTGCAGCAGAGGCTTGAGATGGGCCAGCTTCCGATGTATCAGGGGCGGTGGCCGCAACAGGGGGAGGTGTTTCCTCTTCCGGAGCCTAATTTTCTTCTAGCTGGTGAGCCAAGCGAGTGGCAACCTGAGTGTCATCAACCGATATAGAAACCATACGACATGACTTAACTTTCTTCCTCTTGACAGAGTGCGCTGCAGGCACCATCATGTCTGGGGCAAGATCAGGATGGATCCATATCACTTTGTCTCACGGCGTTGTAAATTGGATGAGGCCTTAAGCGTTGTCATAGGCCGATGGAAGATTGACTACTTCTATTGTTGCTCTCAGGATGTGGACTACACTGTATTGTGCCTCTATTCTCGAAAAACTTTCGAATTGGAGAGTGACCATGTTGGCAGTGACAGTCTTTTCCTCGTAGTCGAGTAAAATGACCTTCGCGTCGATGAGATGCTGGATCTGTCTTTTCAACATGTAGTAGTCACGTGTCGAATGGTGAACATACTGGTGGTAGTGGCAGTATTTTGGATTGTCCACCTTTCCTACTTTATTGGGATGCTTAGGAGGCAGGAGCTGAAGCTTGCTATCCTTTGTCTGCATATCGAAGTGTTTTAGTGTGTCTTCGTCATTAAAGGAATAGGTCTCTTTCGGCCTCTGTACTTCGGCCGGCTTAGGGTTCATTGTTGTCGAACCCTTGGAGATGTTGACGGTCATGGCTTGTTTCCCTTTACCGTCAATGGGAGCGGGATTATTTCAGGATGAGCGCCTTCCTTGGTCTTCGACCAATGGAAAACTCAGTCCCAATAGCTGCACGTCTCAAGCTTTTCTTTCCACTATGTCTATACAAGGAGCACTATGCCACAATTTGAAGGGTGTCCAGTCTATACAAGGAGCACTATGCCACAATTTGATTACGAAAATCATGTTTTTGCCACAGGAGTCCATAAGCATAGGCTCTGGTATACCAGGAGGTAATCACAGAGCGGCCTGGCAGAAGCGCTCAATATATGCACATACAGGTTCCTTCTCCTTCTGGACAATGTCCATGAGAGTCGTGTCACGACCCACACCTTGTTTAGGGACACGAGCACGTGGGTACATCCAGCCTACGCCACAGTATCGGTGGTAGAATGATGTAAAGGTCATCTAGAATATATAGAATCTAAGACACAATAATATAACATGTCATCTCTACACGGAGGAATATAAACACAACTCAATCACATAATTCTAAGGAAGATAAACACGATGATAAAGATAAAGATAAAGATGAGATAAATAGTCTGAAACATCGCTGAGTCGCAATCACAAGTTCAGAAACCAAGACATAAAATAATATCCCAAAATAAATACTACAAGTCTCAAAGTATCAAACTGGAATGTAATCCAGACAAAATCTAGGTAAACTAGGTCACTACTGGCAGTGCGTCCTCTATGAGCACCGGGTCCACAGGCTGGTCCTGGTCGTAGGCTCCATCTATGCCAAACCCATAGTAGGTCGGGCAATCTGCATCTAAATCCTCTGAAAAATAATGAGGGTTATCCTGTCAGGATATGAGCAAGTACAAACACCAATAGCAGTTCCATGTGAATTGACAAATACTATAAGGGACAATTACAATGAAATACAAGATGAAATGTCAAGACTGATGTAAAACAGTATAAGAGAACTCGATATCATATCATGTGTGAGATATAAGATAAAACTGGAATATAAACAATGGAAAGTAATCTGAGGTATGATGTAAACATAAAAATAAAGTGCAATGAGATATTAGAGCATTATGTGATCGGCTTGGGTCAAGATCAGGCTGTTCCATTTGACCAGCTATGCACAGGTAGTATAATAGTATAGGGATCAGGCCGACCAAAATGGAAAGCTATGCACAAGTAGTATAAGGTCAGGCTACACCCTATGTGTGGTGAGGGTGGAGCTATGCACAAGTAATAAACAAGTAGGGGTAATGATCACATAACCTCTAATAACTTCCCATCTCGAGTAGTATAATGAATCCAGACATGACAGGTCATGACATGGGATTCGAAGAGCAGGGGGCCAGTCCACTCCAAAATCGGTGTCTATACAAGTATATGAAACAATATCGAACAATGTACTCATATACCAGGTAAACCGGGAATGACATCTCATGACGAGATTCAATGTATACTAGTCCGTTTATTCTCGTGTCGAAAATCAAGTATAATACTACAACTGAATCGGATATAGTAGATATCAAAGGAATAAAAACTATCAGAGAATGTACTTGCCTGCTGTCCTGAGCTGAGAAATCGAAACTACAACCCACTCAATAAGCCACGAATGGCCAACTCATACTACAGTCTCCTAATGCTAAAACAGACATTATCAGCATTCTTAGAATGGTCAAAATAGCTAGAAATGTCTACCCATAAGTCCAATTCTGGACACAGGGGTAAAACGGTAATTTTTGGTCAAAATGGTGTCCACCGTTGGACCCACTTTGTACTGAAAAATTTGCCAGAACCTATCGTCTCTAAAGTCATCAAACTATATGTCTACAGGTCCGGTTTGACAAGATGAATCCAACTGTATGTCCAAAGTTAGATTCCGGTGGGCTGTGCACAAATTTGCCCGTTGGATTGGGTCGCGGGCCCGCCAAAATAATGTTTCGGTCGACCTTCTCAGAATCGGACCAAACATGGCATACAGGACCAGAAAAATGATACGGTCCTATTGCCGCAAGTTTTGACTCGATATGACGAGCGTGCACAAAGTAATTGACAAATTTGCAAAAAGGTCGATACGATAAATTTTGACGAATACGCATCAAATTCGTCGCGCACACGCGACCAATTTGAATTCCGTCAAAGCCCATACGTCCACAAAGTCGATACGCACCTTTTGCTACTTTCGTTTCGCGACCAAGTCGTCTGGATTGACGGGACGGACGGCGTATCGGGACAATTTTTCTAAAAATTCAGTTTTGAAAATCAGTTTTTTCTCCAACTTCACAAACAAATAACTTTCTGTACAGTACATGAAATTTAATTCTGCAAAAAGGTTTTTAAAGCCCTATAGGTTGTCTACAAGTCTCTTCAAACCGATTTTGAAAACTTGCAACACGCTGGTCGCAAATCGGCCACAAATTTGCAAAAAGGTCAATAAATTAAGTTTTTTTCGATTTTGGAACTCGTTTTTCGTCGCACATGATGAGAATCGGCACGAACTATTTGAAGGGAATTAAAGTTGTATATGTTAGGATCATACCTGACCAAGTGGTTCGCAAAACGATTGAGCGAGGAAGGAGAAATCTATTTCTGAAGTTGCCTCTTTACAGCAGTATTGTTGCTGCAAAACTCTGTCCCGCACGAGTTTGACTGGCGATGGGCGGCAGTTCATGGCAGCTAGGGTGGCGCGCAGGTAGTCGGAAGGGCCGGGGTCCTGGTGTTGGCGGCTAGGGTTTGGGGTTTTGTTAAAAAATCTCTCTCTCTCTCTCTCTCTCTATAACGCATATGTAGGACCGATTGTAGGAACGAGTTGTAAAGCGCAATACTCTAGAGGGGGGTGAATAGAGTAGACAGCGGAATTTAACTATTTAAAAATGTTAGTAACAAGATCACAGATAATATATAACAGATATGTAAATAAAAAGTAGAGAGTAGAGAGCAAACGCAAACACAAGGATGTATACTGGTTTCCCTCTGTTGAGGACTAGTCCAGTCGGAAGAACTCTAGCTTCCAATTGAATCCACTATGGAAAATCACCACAAGTTGTCATCCGAAGATTTTGCAACTTCAAAAACGCGAGCTTTGATCCGAAGTACTCGACCAACTTCAATTTTGAAGTGTGTAACTTCAATCAAGCCTCTGATTACAATCACTCTGAAACTTCTAGACCGTACCGCACTGGCAAATCGACTAGAGGATTGTAACTGGCTTGGGATTTGAAAATGAATAGCTCAGAATACTTTGGAAGAAGTAGTAGGCTTATAGAGAAGAGATATGAAAGTGAATGAGTGTGTTGAAATGATCAAAATCCTTCTCTATTTATAGTTTTTCCAAAGGAAGAATTCTGACAGAATTCGGGCAGAATTCGGACAGAACTCTATGAGAAAATCTCGGTAGGATCCGTAACTGCAGGAAGACCAAGTTCAAAAAGCAACGTTCACTAACTGAACTCTGGCCGAACTCTGGCCGAATTCTTCTGGAGTTCTGTTGGAGTTCTGTCAGGGTTTTTGCAAATTGGTTTTAGGCTTTTTAAAAAGTCAAACAGTTAGGAAGTAGTTTAGGCTTTTGTAAGTGGGCTTGTTTTCAAAATTGAAAGGGTATTTTGAAAACGTTTCTTGGATAGCCTATTTGCCAGTACGATGCAGTGTACATCGTATTCCTAGACTCAATAAATATGAAAAATAACTCAATAAATATGAAAAATACATTGATAAAATAGGAAAACCAAGAGCCCTTTGATGACGCCTTTCTTCAAATATTTGAGCAGACTTGAAGACGCCTTTTTCCTTTGACGGCGGTCGTCCAAAGATAAACAGATATGGAAATCTGAATACCTTTCGGTGGCTTCGCCCTCGAACCCCTGGCGGGGGGCGCTGCCCCCTCGACCCCTGTCCGCTGACCGGGCAGCGGAACCCCCGATGCGAGGCCCCGGATAGGTCGTTAGGCGGTTCAGAGAAATCTTCTTGTATAACGCCGTCTTTGGTCCATCAATAATTCTCTATTGCATATGTCCTGGTTTGACAAAGCTTGATCATGCTTACTGCATGTCTATAAGAACATGTTAGACAAACAAAATAATATGATACAAGCATAGCAATATTATATAGAACATTTAGGACAATGCTAACATAAGACAATGCTAAGTTGAAGTAGCAACGTAGCAACAAGATAATAATTACATGAATATTAGTGACATCATTATGTTAAATTTAATTGATTAGCCATATTCAAAAATATGATATAATCATTGGGCTAACAATCTCCCCCTTTTTGATTATGGCAAATCCTTTAAGTTTAATATATATACAATAGATGCATGTATCACTAATAAACACATAATACTAGAATATTGTATGCTGACTTAAACTTATTTCTCCCCACTTAAACTTATTTCTCCAACTTAAACTTATTTCTCCCCCTTTGACATGATCAAAAATAAGCTCCCCCGTAATTAGAGCTAAAATAAACTCAAGCATAAGTAAAGGAGGAAAGCAAAACATGATCAAGGATTAGGAGAACAGTGTAACGACAAGTTGTAAAAAAGTACATAAGTAAAGAATAAAAACGTGTCAACACAGTATAGTTGGTAAAAAAAATCAATCAATAAATAGTTTACCAACTAGAAATCCAAAAATGATTTCAAAACATTGAAATCAATCAATCAGTAAATGGTTGAACAAAATGTGTTTTGAAATAGACCAAAAAAAATATCAACATAGTAGGAATCAATCATTGGTCATAAATAAATCATGAGGAATAGAAATTCGCAGATCTAGTATATATAAAAGAATCAAAAAATATAATGAAACTTTTAACAATGATCACAAAAGAATATGATTCATAATTTTCCCATACAAATTAGTGAATCAATTCCATAAAGAGTATAATCATCGAAAAGAGATCAAAATATGTATACTAGAATCTATGCAAAATCTATATCAAAGTTCATGCAATTGAATTCAATTACCTTAGCAAGATATATATCCATCAGATAAACATGAAGGTAATGAAGACAAAATACTTGAGAAGGAGAAATTCAGTCGACTTGAATGCTCCCCCGTAAAGTATGATCAGTCTAAATATAGATAATCATGAACTTTAAGATAAAAGCTCAATAAAAAAATGCCAAAGCAGTTTAAACTCAATCAAATAAGAATAACTAAATATATTTTTGGCAAGATAACTTTTAGAAACTCGAATGAGAGAATAAAAATAATAATAATAATCATATATTCTCTCATCTAATACAAATCCAAATATCATGAACAACTTAACAAGATATTTAAATAAGACAATATAAGTCCATGATGAACTAGGTATACCACATACTAAGGGCATAAAAAATTGAAACAATTAATTTGCTCCCCTTTAAAATATGCGTATATAGTTCAAAAATAATTTATAAAAAAATTTATCACAAGATCTAAGGGATATCCAAGATATGCATCTTTTCTTTCCTTTGATCAAATGCATATAAAATTCCAAACTCAAAACAAATATCATCTTTAGGCAAATAAAAGAAATATCCAATGAATAAATGCTTAAAAATGAACAAACAAAATATATCTCCAATATATATATATAAAAGAAATATTTTAATACATAAAAAGATTTTGAAAACTGTCTTTAATAATAACATTTGAGTACCGGACAGATTCAATAAATCAAAAAGGCATCAAAAAGATTTTTCAAAAATGTGGAATTTATTACGAAAAAATTGTCTTAATAAATGTTCGAATCCGTCCATTTAGTCCTCAGACTTAAAGCTGGCGATTCGAATCACAAAAATTTCAATAAAAGAATCCATAAATCATAAATAAATCCATTTGAACAAATAAATATAACTAGATATATGTCCAAAGAAAAGTGTATTCTAGATGTATGGCATGTCAAGGGGATAATTGACTTGAAACAATTAACTGCTCCACCTTTACATGGCTATATCCAAATATAATAATATTAACAAAATTGTAAAATAAAATTCAGAGTCATATTTTCAAAAGTAGAAAACTAATTCAAAAATATTAGGTCTTCTTATCATAGTTAATTTCTTCCCTTTTAAAACCTTAGCAAGGTGTCCACCTGACAACCGTGAGGTTAAAGAAAAGAAACGCTTTGAGAGAGAGATTCAATTTGCATGACTTCTCCCCTGCAAAGAGTTACTGTTGTAGACAGTAAGTAACTTGAATAAGAAGATAATAATATAAAGCTCAAAATTATTAATATTACGAATTTTACACAAGCTAAAGATGAAATCACAATACCATAATATTCAATGATTAGTCACGAATACGAAAAACAATCATCTTTAGACAAAAGAAAAAATATCCATTAAATGAACATTTAAAAATAAAATAATCAAAAGATATTTCAAATTAGCATGATGAATAATCGTATAAGTCAAAAGATGACATAAATTGATCTATGCTATAAAATCTCACAATCGACAAGATAGATCAACATATGCTACCTTTTGTGAAAATATAAAGAGAGAATATTATCCATCAAATCTAAAATCCAAAATCCATCAAATAATAATTGCAACTAGATCTCAATAAATCTTTAGTTTATAAAGCGTTGATTAATCTTGGGTCAGCTGTAGGGGTAATGTCCCAGCTAACGGAGGTTCACCGGGGAACACTTAAGTACCGCTTCGCTTCGACCGTAGTCGTGGTGACAGACAGACCTTTTGTAGGCTTGTACCCAAAACAAATCTCTTCTTTAATAACCGAGGATTTAAAAAGAATTAGTGCAATATGAAATAAATTATATTCTATGGACTTGAAAAAAAAATCTTAGAACAATGTAGCATATGGTATAAGATGTATGAATTACATTTATCCATATGTGCTACAAAATCATTGGGTAACAATAAAATATAAAACATTTGTAAATCAAAATGTAGAACCTAGATACGTTGATGTATTCTGGAACCTAGAGGACTAGGTTCAGTACCTTGGATCCAGAACTAGACGATAGTTGCAAGCACACCTTAATAAATCTTAAGTCTATAAAGTATTGATCACTTTGGGTTAGCTGTAGGGGCCGGTTCCCAGCTAGCGGTAGTCCGAAGACTAGTGCACCGTGTCGCTTCAGGCTATTTACACCTGTATGACAGAAGGACCCTTTCGGCTTGTTCCCAAAATGATTTCTACTCTTAAGAACTTAGATTCAAAGGAATATATGCAGTATCATCGAACATCGTCGAAATCCAGAATTCCTAAAAGTAAAGAAGTAAATACCCAAACAATGGTTTATCAAGATTAAGATATTTAAAACAAATATCACGTACCCAAAATGTCAACCAAAAAGCCAAGAAAAACATACATCATTAAAAGAGGCTTTGAGGAAGAAGCTAATAAAGAGAAGTACATAAATTTGTCCAAAGTAATCAATAGCTGATGTATGAGATAAGCACAAGTTTGAAACTACTTTTCAAAATAATATAATATAGAACTTGAACTTAACTCATATATCCCCATAAAGATATTTATACAAAAATATAAGAAACATATCAGCAATATATGAAAGACAATGAATTATTCATGTATCATTAACAGGCATAAAAAAAATTATCACAGGATCAAAAACATGCATAAATAAACTTTATCAGACAAAGATGTAATTGATTCATAAGAAGTTAATCAAAATATAATATGAGAATCAATAGTGAAGTATATTATGCAAGCACAAGGTTAACATAAAAGTATATATATATACTTTTCAAGTAAACATGAGACTTGTGCTAAACATACATACTCACAAAATACCAATCAAAGTAAATATGACAAGTTAAAGACAAATCGGTAAGAAGTGACCATTAAAAAATATTAAAGGCGAAGAGACAAAAGCATATTCACCAAAACAAAATTAGGCTCCTATGCATGCTTCAAGAACAATAAATAGCATACCGAGACAAATGTGTCACACTAATAAAAATAACTATATAGTGTGAGATGATCATTTAAGCTAGACAATAGTTATGCTAAGATTATATCTCACATTGATTCAAACAATAAACACTTCAAAAAAAATAATATAAATGAGAGCTAGTAGCAAGACATCAAAAACAACATGCTAGATATTAAGAACTATTTAGAAAGCATGTTACCGAAGTGGTTCTAGTGACCACACTTATGTTGGTGCAATTGCTTGGAAGATGACCTTTGTAGCTTTGCAATCACCAACATGTTCCATGGTTCTATTTGATATGAGAAGCTTCACCTGCAATATTAGGTGAAGACTTTGGTATCTAATACTTGGATCCACATTTGTTAGCTTTGGGAACCCATTTACACAAGTTTATATCAACTAGCTTTCTAATCTGACAATGATTAGAAACATATCCATTCAAACCACAATAATGACAGAAAGTATTAATAGTAGTGCTATGTGCTGTAGTATGAGAACATGCAGTAGTGTGATATGATGTGCGTGAATACTTGTAATAGAAAGCATGGTTATGTGAAGCTTTAGCTTTGCTTGCTTCCTTAGTAAAAGATCTAACGTGTGTGACTTTGTGATGTGCTAAGTGTCTTGTGTTAGACTGAGTCGTAGGTTGTACTACCTGTTTTCCCAGTCTAATCTCTAACTTT